>OY978224.1:1167566-1427566 GCA_963854785.1 Vaccinium vitis-idaea
TGCAGGTTTTTGGTGCAATTCTGAAGTTGCTGAAATTCTAGTCCGGACGGGGGTCAAGTCGGTCCGGACGGGATTGGCTTTTGGTCTGGACGGTGGTCAAGTCCGTCCGGACGGTCCGCACGGGAAAAATGCGCGGTTTTGTGTTTTTTAGGGTTTCTGATGTATTGTGTTGCCTTACATTATAAAAGGGACACTTAAGGCAGCCCCCAACTAAGAAAAAACGAGTGGAAGAGTGAAACTTTGTAACTTTGATCATTATTCATCATAGTGAAACACCCCAGCACCCCGTGGAGTACGATTAAGCAATCAGCTTAAGTCGGAACCACGTAAAATCTCTGTGTCTTGTTCTTTCTTGTTTCTCATTGTTTTCTGTTCTTGGTTTGTTCTTCGATTGTGTGTGTTTGTCTGTGGGTTTAAAGCGCGCGAATCCATAACACGATTACTGTAATCCATAGTTTCATTGATTACTGAAATGAAACCATAAAGGTGACTACATATTGACTGTCATGTACGTTACAAGATTACTGCAATGAATTTAATATGAATAATAATAATAATAAAAAAAAGATTACTGGCTTACTGCAATGGAAACCACATTCGGTGACTAAAAATTTGGTAGATCAGGGTACGTAATAGTACTTATTTAATATATGGGAAAACATTCTTTACACCGTTAGTGTAAATAAAAGTTTTCTCCAAATTGATTACATTGCATTATGCGTCCAAACAGTGGTCCCAAATAGTAGAATATGGACATGTGGCGCAATACAATTGATTTGGAGGAAACTTTTCTTTAATTGGCAGTGTAAAGAATGTTTTCTCTTAATGTATACATTTCATTCACATAGATATATAGACTATTCAATCAGTTTAATTTATGTGATCAGGTTTGACATTAGTCACTATTAAAAATTTCAAAAAATAATTCTTGTGTATGATTACGATGATTTTATATTGCATTCAGATGTGGTACACGAATGTAACAGCAAGTAGAAATTTTTATTTAAACTTACAATGATTTTACGATGATTTTATATTGCATTCAAAAAGCCTTCATTTTTCAGCACTCAAACATACTTTGTTAAGGGAAAAGTTAACTAGATTTTAGAGTTCTTTTCCTTCATTGCTGTTGATCATACCCAACAAGAAACAACATTTTTCTTTAAAAACTTTGGAATTTCTTTCCCTTTATGTCTGGTTTTGAACAAAATTTTCAGTGTCGAACGGGTACCACATGACGCCTAACATGGTACCCGTAGCGTCTTATAACAATCATTCATCTTAGCAATGAATAGTCCGAATTTTAAATAAACTCTTCTAGGAATGAGTTTATTTAAAATCCGGCATTGAAAGTACTTTTAGACGGTTAGGATGTGCCGATATGTGGGACCCGCTTGGCACCAAAAAGATTTCTCTGGTTTTGGATTTTTCAATTCCACGCAAAGTCTTAAAATTGACAGCAAAAAGCTATATTACGTATATACACCCAAATATCCATTATCCGGGATGAGTTTATTTAAAATCCGGCATTGAAAATACTTTTAGACGGTTAGGATGTGCTGACATGTGGGACCCGCTTGGCACCAAAAAAATTTCTCTGGTTTTGGATTTTTCAATTCCACGCAAAGTCTTAAAATTGACAGCAAAAAGCTATATTACGTATGTACACCCAAATATCCATTATCCGTTAGCTGATAAATCTGAAATAAATTCACTGTCTATAGTGTGGATAAAAAAAAGTGATCCTCTACACAAGTCTTCGCCTTAGAAATGAATGACATGCAAAAGGATCCATCAACTCAGGGACAGATGCGGAATTCGAGTGTGGGTTGGACAAACACAATAATAGAAATTAAAACATACAAAATTTTATAACATCATTGGGCAGGCGAACTTATACAGTCGAAATTTTTTTAAAGCATCATCACTATGTATCCATCTAAGAAAATTTTGAAACTTGAGTAGGGCGGTCACTCGGGCTAAACCGCTCTTGTGTCCGTCATTGCATCCATCTCTCTCTCTAAAAAGTCGTGACTTAATCCAGGTGTTGAACTGATGAATACAAGTACATGCAGATAAAAAGAGAGTAATCTTACTCATGGAAGATATTTTCCCTTTTCTTCTTGCTATATATATATGACATTATCTTGGTGCTTCTCTATATCTGAATTTCTATCAAAATCTCTCTCTCTCTCACACACACACACACACACACACACACACACACACATCCACAAATACAGCCAGCCATGGTGTCGAAAGAGGCTGCTCGAACAGCAGTTGGTGTTGTAGGTAGGTTGAAGTTTATCTTTACAATATTTCCGAATTACTGCATCCGTCCCAAAATGATTGTCTGGTACACAAAACGAAGGAATTACAAGGAACGCATTTTCGTTACGATTTCTTCCAATTTGCAAAGAAAAGTTCAATTTTTTTTGACAAAAGTGGGTGTTTTAAAAGTTCTTGTTTTGCACACCGAACAATTCTTTAGTTTGAACTTATTTTTCGATGTAGATATTTCGGGTTTGGGTACTTGTCTTATATTTTGCTTTAATTTGTCAGACGAACTGAGATGGGTTAATTTGTTCCCTTTTTGTTTTCAGGAAACATCATTGCACTCCTCTTGTTCTTGTCACCAGTGTAAGCACCAGTTTCCAATTTTGTTTTATTTTATTTTATTTGTCATTCTTAATTTTATTTGGATGAAGGACTTTTTGGAGTAATTTTATTGAAATGATGGGGTTTTTTATGCTCATTTCATGTAAAAAAAAAAAAAAAAAACAAATTACTCCCTCCGTCTCCTTTAAAATGTGTTTCTTCCTAAATTTAACTTATTAAAGAAATATGACCATTACACCTTTCGTATCAATTTTTACCTCCACTTTACACCTCTTATATCAATTTTTACCTCCACTTTCCAAAATTATCCTCCATTTTTGCCCATTAACTATTTACTTATTATTTTTTCGAAGGGGAAAAATAATTAACAATTGTATAAACTTTTACCTTTAACTTTTGAAAACACATGTACACTTATTCAAAAAAAATATCATTTGTTTTATTTTTGTCACCTCATTCTAATTACGATTTTTTTTTGTCAACGTATCTGTTTGTTTAGTAATTTTTGGAAGCATATGTGAAAAAATATTAAGCTTTGTGCTAATAGGTGTTAATTAATTTTTCAGCCCAACGTTTATTCAAATATGCAAGAAAGGGTCAGTCGAACAGTACTCGCCAGCTCCATATCTAGGGACCTTTGTCAATTGCTGCCTTTGGGTGTTGTACGGGCTGCCCATGGTGCACCCACATAGCTTCCTCGTCGCAAGCATTAACGGAGCCGGAACGGCCATTGAGCTGGTGTATTTGCTCCTCTTCATCCGGTACTGTGACCGGAAGAAGAGACTCAGAGTGGTACTTGTTATGGTTGTCGAGATCGTGGTAGTTGGTGCGGTTGCATTTCTGGTTCTAACTCTTGCTCATACGACCAAGCTCCGGACCACAATTGTCGGAAGTATAGCCATGCTGGGTAATGTGATCATGTACGCTGCACCGTTGTCTGCCATGGTCAGTTCCCTCCGCCACCAAAATCCGTATTCGATAACGTTACATATCATGATAGTACCATTGAGTATTTATAGGCAATCGATTTCTTAATTGATTTTCCTCAAGAAAGGAAAGCAGCGCGTCTCACATGTCTTATCAATTTTTTGTTGTTGCAGAAATTGGTGATACTGACAAAAAGTGTGGAGTACATGCCACTTCCATTGTCTCTAGCGTCCTTTGCCAATGCCGTTTGTTGGAGTATTTATGCCTTCATCGGCTTTGACCCCTTCATCATCGTAATCTACTCTCTCTCTCTCTCTCTCTCTCTCACACACACACACACACACACACACACAAAAACACAAGGGTGGGTTAGCCTGGGCGGCCGCTTTACCCAGGTTTCAAATTTATCGTATAAATATAGTAATATTAAGTTAAAATTTTTACAACTATCTAAAGGTCCGCTCGCTCAATAAATTTTTGTTTTAGTATTCGCCCAACTCACTAGAAACCAGCATCTGTCTTTGCACAAATACACACAAACACGTCTTATTTTAAAAGAGATCACCAATAATTTTTAGGAGTCACCTAAACCAAATGTCTCCTATGAGAACACTGAGATTATTGTTTTTAAATAAAAAAAGTGACACAATTTTATTGGAATAAAAGAGGAGCCAAATGATAGTGCTAAAAAATAGTCATCCATTTTTATTTTATTTTTTTGAGCGAAAAGGAGAGAGAAAGTGTTCAAGTAAAGTGGTGGATGAACGCTCTTTTATTTGTCGTAAAAGTAAACTCAAGTCCCATGCATTTTCAAATTTTCTAAAACAAAAGGCAGAGGTTTTAGAAAAAAAATGTGGCTGTGATTTTTCCATTTCAGGCACCTAATGGGTTGGGCGCATTGCTTGGGTTGGCCCAGCTTATACTCTATGCCACATTCTACAACAAATCCAAAAAGCAACAGATGATAGAAAGTGAAGGCAAAGGCGAAATGGGCTTGAATGGCAATGCAAAAGTATAATCTGTTCGGCCCGTTCCAGTTTCTCCCATGGGCTTGACCCATCTATCAATTTTTTTTTTTCTCCTTCGTTCTTCTTGTGCTAGTAAAAAAAAACGTCCAGTTGGTACCATTGCTGGATTCCTGGTACGTGCAAGTATTTTCTTTTTTAAAAAATCAAAAAAAAGTTTTATGTTGCGGGAAAGAAAGGTACACAAATGGTGTTCGTTATTTTCTCCTCTTCTTCTTCTTTTTTCTTGTCAAACACAGAAAAATGAATGTAGTTGAGACAAGTAAATCCTATAAAATGAATTGTTTATGACGCAAATACAAACCCGAGATCCTCTATTTCATACATGTTTGTCTCACCATCTATATGCAATTCCAAGTCCCAAACACTCAGGACATGCGAATCTGAAAGCTCTTGTAAACTGTAATTCCTTTATCAATCTGTTTGTTTCGACGTAAAATGTTTTACGATAAGAAATATTTTCCATGTAAAATAATTTTGCGCAAACTGTTTTTTGTGCCTTTAATTTTCTGGTGTTTGGTTGAGCACTTTTTGCCACTTCATTTTCACCCAACAGTTCAAGATTCAAGAGAGATGTCTAATTCAAAGAAAAAAGAGCAGTACTTGGGAAATAAATACATCCATAGCAAGACGGGATGATTTGAGGGCTTAGGAGCATGGCACACAAACGAGCCAACATGTTAGAGCAATTGATTTTGTTCAAAATTGGTTTGAAATCTTAATGTTTGCGTGACTGTTCAAATTTAGTTGTTCAAGAGGCGAGAGTCACTCTCAGATAAGCTTTAATCAGGCTGATCTTGAGTCGCTTAAATTTTTTTATACGTCTAGCCCAATAACTTGAGTTGACAAACACATTTGCAAGACGCAAGTATATAATGTATTATATACTTTGACAAACACATTTGCAAGACACAAATGTATATAATGTATTATATACTTTTGCAAGACGCAAGTATATATATAATGTATTATATACTCTAAGCATAGAAACCCTCATCGAACTCAAACCAGAAAGTATACCATACTGAAGTGATCCATACTGTGTATTAACACCACGAAAAATAGGAAAATCAACATTGTTAGCACAACTTGGTCAACAGCTTTCAGAGGTTTGTGGCTTGTTGAGCAACCAAACCATACACAATTTAGCAGCCATGATCCTGGGAAGTCAGTGCTACCTCATAAAGGTCAAGATATGATAATTTAGAATGTTCATTCTCTGCTTGAGTTTGTTGTGTATCTAAAGAGTTTTGCAACTCTTCCTCAAATGCTGTTCTGGTGGAATCTGAATTGCAAATGCATTCTTGACATCCCAATCATCTGCTATTAGAATAATTGATGCAGCGCAGCCTATGGAACATAATCAATCGTGCAAGAGAAACGCGAACAATAAGATCGACCCAGAGGTACTCCCTCCTTAAACGATCACAATATGAGTAAAAACCCGTTTTCTTTAATTCAATAATAACCAACCCTAGCCGTTTAGGCTTACAACTTATTATATAGGAAACTAGAAACCCTAATTGACTTACTCCGAAAAAGGAAGTCAAATCAATGGAAAACGAAAATTACCAAAAGGGAAAAATTCGGAAATAACAGCAAAATATCGTGGTAAGCCAACCGGACGAATTTAGGACACTCGGTATCGATACAGGGAGAATCCTGTATCGATACGGGTACGTTCTGTTCGCCAACTAGCGCCCTGGTATCGATACAGCACAAATGCAGTATCGATACCGAAAGCCCATTTGTCGATTCTTAGGCCTTTTTAGGCCTACGCGGACGCAACCTGTCCATCCATGTTGACGCAACCCGGTCTGCATCATCCTCCCCTGCTTGAAAAGAATTCGCCCTCGAATTGCAATCATCAGAAGATGAACTATCGCCCACAAATGGAATCAGATGCTTGACGTTGAACACATCCGATGTACGCACGTGGCTAGGCAGATTTAAACGGTACGCATTTGGATTGATCTTCTCAAGGACCTCCAAAGGCCCAATCTTCCTGGCCTTAAGCTTGTTGTATTCCCCTTCCGGAAAGCGATCCTTGGTCAGCACTGCATATACAAAATCGCCCACCTCAAATTCCACCAAACGACGCTTCTTGTCGGCTGCTTCCTTATACTTGGAGGTAGAGACCTCCAACTGCTTCCGGGTAGCCTCATGTACTTCCTTTAAATGTGCCATAAAGTCTTGGGCCTTCCAATGCACACGCTTCAAATCAGGCACCGGAGCGAGATCGACAGGGGACCGCGGATTGCACCCATAGACAATCTGGAATGGAGAATGACCCGTACTCCGATTCACCGAATGATTGTATGCGAACTCAACCTGGGCCAGTTTCAGATCCCATGACCCGAGTTGTTCACCCACCAAACTGCGCAGCATGTTGCCCAAAGAACGATTGACCACCTCTGTTTGGCCATCAGTCTGTGGATGATATGAAGTACTAAAATCGAGCTGTGTGTTTGCCAACCTCCATAAGCAACGCCAAAAGTGGCTCAAGAAACGTGTGTCCCTGTCTGAAACAATAGATACAGGCAACCCATGTAAACGATAAACACTGTCAAAATACAACTGTGCTACCTTAACAGCATCGGTGGTCTTCGTGCAAGGAATAAAGTGAGCCATCTTCGAGAACCTGTCCACCACCACATAAATAGAATCCTTGCCTCGCTGGGTACGAGGAAGACCAAGGACAAAATCCATACTCACATCCGCCCATGGTTGTGTAGGAATAGGCAGAGGCATATAAAGTCCTGCGTTAGTGGCCCCACCCTTAGAAACACAACAGATATGACAAGCTCCCACGAACCGATAAACACCCCGCCTCAAAGTAGGCCAAAAATATGATGCAGCCACCAAAGCAAAGGGTCTTATCACGACCCACATGTCCCCCATTATGCAAGTCAGTAATAATTTTGAGCCGCAGACTCGACTCTGGAACACATAATGCATTACCCTTGAATAGAAAGCCATCATGAAGGTGAAACACACTCGATTCACCCTTTGAAATAACATCCAACACATGCGAGAAAAAAGGATCCACAGCCAATAGTTCACGAAAAGAATCGAAACCAAGTACCTCAGTGCGCATGAGAGTCAGCAAGGAAGAACGACGGCTGAGGGCATCAGCAACTCGATTCAACGTCCCTGCCTTGTGCTTAATCACAAAGGTGAACTGCTGGACATAAGCAGCCCACTTAGCATGTCGATGGGATAGCTTGTCCTGACTATTCAGATGTTTTAGCGCCTCATGATCAGAATACAGCACAAAGTCACTGTGAATGAGGTAGTGGTACCAATGGTGCAAGGCCCGCACAACTGCATAGAACTCCACATCATACGTGCTGTAATTCACTTTTCCCCCATTGAGCTTCTCACTGAAGTAAGCAACCGGCTTCGAATTCTGACTAAGAACAGCCCCAATTCCCACCTTCGAGGCATCACAATGTAACTCAAATGGCTGCGAAAAATCTGGAAGGATTAGCACTGGAGCACTAATTAGCTTCAACTTGATCTCTCTAAAAGCCACTGTTGCCTCGTCTGTCCATGTAAAACTTCCGCCTTTCATACACTCTGTGATCGGAGCCATAATAGTGCTGAAGTGTGGTATGAATCGGCGATAGAATGACGCCAACCCATGAAAGCTCCGAATGTCAAACAAAGTCCGTGGCCCGGGCCATTGTTTGATCGCCTCAGGCTGCCTCAGGCTGTAGAAGAAAACCACCTACAATAGTTTCTTCGAGTGTTTCATTTCCAAAAAATACAGTCTGAAAACATAATTATCGATGTTCGATCAACATGAATTTTTATGTGGACCACATACTCAACGGGACGAACAAAATAAACGACCCGGATCAAACAACGGAACCCGAGGCCCCAAATGGGCTACACAGCACGCGTGTTGTTGCACTAAGTACACAACACAAATGTCTGTAAAATGAGCCCCACCGTATCGTCTAAAGGGACATTTACGGGCCACTACAGTTGAGAGAAGTTATTTCCAAAGAGCTTTCGGTTCAGTTAAAAAAGTCCGTGGGTAAAAGTGTATTTTACTCATTTTCATCTTAAAAGTAGATTCTTTTTTGTAGAATTATTGGGTAAACGGGTCAGAGGTAGGTGTTGTGCACCTAGCACGCGTGGAAACAATCAGCTATGGTGGGTGATTTTTTTTCTACAAAACAATAAGCTAAATATTTATCGATTAAATAGTTACCGATGTCAGATCAACATGAATTTTTACTTGGACCATGTTTTGAGGAGAAAACGAACATACTGAACGACTCGGATCAAATAACAAGACCCGAGTTGGACCCCAAATAGGCTGCAAACATGCATGCTATGCGCATGAGCTCAAATCCGTGCAGTTTGGTTCATTTATGAACCAGCCTAGAAGCATGAGTGCTTTTTTTAAAGCTCTTTTTCCTTGGGTAAATTTCATCAACGCCCTGAGGTTAATCTCTAGTAAAAATTCCCATCCACAGATGAGAAATTACAACCTGAGATTAAAATGTTAACAGAGTTTTACAAAATGTCAGCTTTGCTCTCACAACAAAAATTAGTATCGTTTTTAATAAATTATAAATGTCCTAAAAACTATTCCTTTAATCTCCAAATGGATCATCGGCACCATCATCGTCAACCATCTAGTCATCTTAGTCGGAGAACATCATATTTTTTTTCCCCTCTCTTCGCAGCTTAATTACTTATTACTATCAAATAATCCGTTTGCGAACCGACTCGTTATGTGCCCCACTGCATCATTCATCGCCACCATCATTGTCAACCCATCTAGTCATCTTAGTTAGACATGACAGTTTTTTTTTTTTTTTTTTTTCATTTTCCTCTCTTCGCAGCCCACTTATTAGTATCAAATAATCCGTATGCGAACCCACTCATTATGAGCCCCACCGCATCGATCGTCTAGAAGGACATTTGGGATTGTTTGCTTTTTCTTAAGAGAAGTCTTACACGCTATCTGGAATAGGGAAGGGTCACATTAGCTAGAAAATTCGAAATGTATGGGACAATAAAAATCCAAATTATTCTTTTAATCCCATTGGAAATCCATCTCGACATTTTGGATAGAAAAAAATACAATAAAAAAGTGCTCTGAATGTGTCCACATATCCATATCCAACCTTTGGACACATTTCAACTTTCTAAGATACCAGTTTAGGAAGTGTGAGTCTTGCACACGCTCTCACCTGATACTCCTACCTGGGTCCATGTAAAATATTTGGAAATCTGCTCCATGGATGGACTCATTAACTTGCATTTGTGTGAGATTCAGAAAATGTTTACTGCTCAACAGCTCAAGAACAGCAAAACTAATGCAAGATTTCTTCTCAAAATATCCGGCATTGTGCATGCATAATACTTTCCTTGCATATCTCAGTTGAAGTTCTTGACAAAAAAATTGATCCATACCGCTGATCAAAAAAGAGAAAATTGATCCATACCATACACATCTCTATTTGTAGGTAAATTCACGACTCACAACATTTGTACAAATTAACTTTTTGGGATCACGTTAGGGTACACACATCACTGAAATGAAATGTCTGGTATGCACTTTCGTATTCTGAGCCACTAAAATTTGTAGGGGGTCACAGTACACCCCAAATCATGGGGTGTGTACCAGAGTTGTCCAAACCTGTATGGCATCAGAACATGAGGGTTTATTGTGATTTGTAATCGTGAAGTATTAACGGAAAATAATTTGAGAAAAGTAGGTAATAATCTTAGGTGGCCAAATGCAAATAAGCAAATCAATACATATGCTAGCTGTGGCATGTCTTCATTTCATTCTGTGTTAGATTATAACAAAGTGTCAAAACTGGGAGCTAGCTGCTTTTAAAAACTCTATAATTATTGATTTAATTTGTTTTCCTTAAAATATTTTATGTATAAATGGTTTAACACGAGCATGAAGAAGCTAGCAAATTAAACTTTGTGGGTTCGCCATCACATAATTTGTGGATTACATGGAACGCTGGAACAGACATGCAAATAGAGGTAGTATTTATTGCTATAAATTATAATTGGTGGGTTGAAGGCCTTCTTGCTCTTTAGAAAGGTGAAGACCCTGCTCCTCAGACATGCAAATAGAGGTATTATTTATTGGGTTAAATATCTACCTGCCCCTTAAATTACCAATTTTTTTTTTACTTCCCCCTTTAACTACCAATTGAACTATCTTCCCCCTTCAATTATCATTTTCTTCTTTACTAAGGACAAATCACCTTTTCCATCCAAAATTTGGGACGGAAACCGTCAACTATTTTATTTTTTTGAACTCATGAAAAAAGAGAGAGGGTAATATAGACATTTCCATCCAAAGCTATAAAACAAAGTCAAACTGCATTAAATTTGTAATTAACAAAATCAATCTGCTTCTTGAATCCACCGTCCTCTTCAATTCCATCCCTCTACGCAGGAAAAAGTAGTACTTTTAGATCCCAACCCATTTAAAGTAGAAATCCAACAAATTTCTCTCTCTTTGTTTATTATATACACAGTTAAACACACTCTTCCTTCCGGATTTAGCCCCCAAGATTTCAGTAAGCAATTCTATTGACTAGAAATTCATGTTCTCTGCGTATTCGAAGAGGTTGGTGGATTCAAGAAGCAGATTGATAAAAAGACTAATATAGCCTTGGGACTTACTTTTCCATTCATCAAGTGGATGAAAAATGTGATTTGTCCTTAATAAACAAGAAAAAAATAGTTGAAGGAGGAAGGGAGTTCAATTGATAGTTGAAGGGGGAAGTAGAAAAAAAAATTGATAGTTTAAGGGGCAAGTAAATATTTAACCCATTATTTAATTTATTTTATTTTATTGAAACATTGGAGTACCTTGGCTTTATTTTCTGTCTCTGTTTATTATTTGCTCAGAGGAACTACAAGAATAAATTCGCAAAGTATGTGGTTTCATCTTCTGTTTTCATCTTGAAATATGCAGAGGCAGGCTTTTAAACCATATATGTTGCCCTGCTCATTTTAGAAGTGGTCATACTATTTCCTTCTAGCTGTAGCTGAAGAGGAAGCTACAACTGCTTAGCTAAGCTTATTGGTATTACTAAACATGCATGCACGTAATTAAATGGAACTATATTTTCTGGTGGTAGACTGTCAAACTTGCCTGCATATTAATGTAAGTTACTGAGCTTGCTTAACGCATGCTAATACTCTTAAATAGGCAACCAAAGGACAGCACTTACACACGTGACAAACAATTAAAGAATGTTAGAGAGGGGAGAGGTTAAAGTTTTTGACAGGAAGATGACCAAACTGGATGAGTCACTACAAGAAAAAAACACCAACGGTGACATGGGAAAATTTCACCAAAGGCCAAATTTTTGTCGCTTATAGTTTTCGGTGACACCAGAAAATATGTCATTACATTCATGACACTGATAAGATTGTGTAGCTGTCACGGAATGTTTTTAACCGTGACAGGAATATGATGTCACGGAAGAGAGATTTTCCGTGACACGGATGTCACCGAAAAATAATAGTTTGAAAATTTGTGAGTCGGCATTCAACCATAATAACATTTTCTTCGAAGGAACTCAAAGCTTCCAACGAACAAGAGTTTGGTACCTTAACTGAAATAAATGGGAGACTCTTAGGTTACTTACATGTGTAACAAGTACAATAGTTCGTATTTGATTTCAGAGAATTCTTCAACTGCAAAGGGGTAAGATGCAAAAGAATGCCAAGTCAAAGAGAGCGTGGCATAGGAGTCCCTGAATGATTAGTTAACTCCTATTCGTTCTCAGGATACTGGGGCGGATGTACAGTGGGCCCGGGCCCTGGGCCCCCGCACTTGAAAAAAAAATTGCAACGGAAACAATATAAATTTTAAAGAAAGGAAAACTTTTACAAGTCGTACGTATTGGTTCATTGGTTAGAATGCTTTTTTTTTTTTGATCAGATTGGTTAGAATGCTTTACTCTACACTTTCCACCCAGGATCGATTCTCCCAAGGTTCAGAGTTCTTTAGCTTTTCATTGCAACTATACAATACTCATCTCTCTCTAGGTTTGTAAATTCCTTTTATTAAAGGGAGATAAACATGACACCTTTGGACATTAATTTTTTCTCAAAGTTTAGCATTTTTACTCTATGTTTCCTTACGGACTATGGTAGGAATTAATGTACAATGAAAATTAAATCACAAAAACATGTCGATTTACATATTTGTATGAATAAATTAAGGATTACTCATTTTTTATATGTAATTATACTACCTCCTAGTAATTTTTTTCTTTATATTTTTCCATACAACACGTAATTAGTTTTTATTGAATGGTGCCACCCCCGTGGCCGAATCTGGGCTCCGTTCTGGATTTCAAATGTCTCAAATTATCAATGTTTACATAGCCGTCAAGCTTACAATTGCAAAGCTAATTTGACAACTGTTATAACATTTTTTTAAGGACCGAGGACGACGATTAGTACTCTCTCCATAATATCACCCATGAGAGGGCAATTCTGGCCTCATCGTAGGCATCTACCCACACCCACGAAGATGAATTGCTTCAGTACCAACCTCCCATGTGCATGTAAAATCAACCCATCAAAAGGAGAGACTACAAGAGCCCCTTTAATATACCACACTCGAAGATCTTACGCCCTGTTTGGCAGCATGATATAGAAGGGGGATATAAGGAGAAGGTGGATATACATATCCGGGCGGAGTATATCCATTGTTTGTTTAGTTTTTGAGGGTAGGATATTTTTTAGCCGGGATTGGTATATCCCCCTGCAGGGGTATTATATTTAGGCACCCCCACCCCAGCCTTTAACTTATCCGACTCTTTCCCAACCGCTTTTGTGCGTCATCCAAAGGGGACCACCTGCTTTTTGCATCATCCATCATCAAAGAGAGGGAGTGAGGGGCAGGTTGGAGGAGAGAGAGAGAGAGAGAGAGAGAGAGAGAGAGAGAGAGAGGGGAACAATGTGTGGCAGAGTCGGCAGACTTTGGCACTTTGGCCCCACCACTTTTCTTTCTTTTTGCTTTTTTTATTGGAGACAAAAATGATATTTTATACAATCCAATCCTCTATATCCCTCTTCTAAAACAACAACACAAACACAGTAAATTTTAATCTCACCTTCTAAAATAATACCCTTCCAACCATATCCACCTCTATATCCCCCTCTTATTATATCCCTCTTCTCCCCTCATATACATATCCCTCTAACAAACAGGGCGTTAGGTTCTTGATAGTAGCCTTTGAGAGAGCCAACGGAGAGACAAACTGAAAAACCACAACACACTTTTTCCTTGCATGCACACAAGAACTTGGGTATATGTCCTATGTAGCCATCTTCCTCCTTATACACCTCTTTTGGCTCAAGAAAAAATAGTTTAATAGGCCATGTGATGTGTTTAAGAGAAATATGCTTTGTAAGAGCAATCAGAACTGCACACGGGTGCTCTTTCCCATATCCTCTTCCAACAAAGTGCTTAAAATTTGCAAGACGCAAGGTTATCCACTTCTTTACCAATTTTGCATTGCAATTATATATTCGGCGAACTAGTTCCCTGTGAAAGGAAAAACATAGGTTCATGCTCATGAGATGATGCTATGGCTAACGTTCTCGAAGTAACAGCGGGATTTTTTTTTTTTTGATGCAAAGGAAAGAAAGAAACAACAAACTACATCCTCTCGAAAGCCACACCCCTCATATCCGCCTCAAGGAGGGGAATGATGTCATCCGGTGGCGAGATGTGGGAAACCCATTTTTCATCTTGATCCACTCCTAAATTGGCTAGCTTGTCCGCAACTTTGTTCCCCTCACGGAGAATGTGCCTCAAGGTACACCCAGTGTTTGCCATCAATGCTTTGCACTCTTGAATCAGGACCGCATGAGGGGAGTGAGCTGAATCTCCTTCGTTAATCATGGTGATGGCTGTTGTGGAATCTGAATCCACCTCCAGAGCCTCCATGCTTTGACTTTGAACTAGCTCCAAACCTCTGAAAATGCCCCACAGCTCAGCTTCAAGACTAGAGCAGTCCTCCAGAGCCTCCATGCTTTGCAACTTTGTTCCCCTCACGAAGTAACAGCGGGATTGTCGCCAAATCATTGACTTCAACGTGTTTTAAGCCTTTTGTGATTATGTAAGACGACCATATAGCTTAAGTATACTCATAATATTGTCCAAAGCACCACCTGTATATGAGGAATTCTCACCATAGAACTTTTTGAGGATACCAATTTTTCTCACATCCAATAGAAGAAAGGATCCAAAAAATAAAACAAAAGGATGACTAAAGAATAAAACTTAACTGTTAAACTTGCACACACTATAAATTTAAGCAACTATAGGCCACCAAAGGAAGTTGGATGCCCATATTTTGTTCCGATATATCCGTGACAAATAATATACACTAGTTTTGCCAGCAAAAGGTTAATCAGATAGCTCCTCTCCAGTTGTTAAAATAAAAAAAAAAGAGGATGGATCCAGGTTTACCATGTTTGGGTCCGTCCGAGCTCAATTTGATGACCAAAATCGTACCTTTTGTTGAGCTCGCTGAGAAGTTGAACCAGGCAAAAAATTACGTTGATCGAATAGTGATCAATACAGTTTATAGCTCGTTTATATTGAAAAAGTATACACATCCACCGAAATGGAGCCCACTTATTTGAGGATAACTTGAATTTGTTGATATTCAAACAAATTGATCTTTGGTCAGATTACACTGCTTCACAAACTTTACATAATTAATAAACTGTTCGGATCATCAAATTGAGTCCACAATTGAGTCGAAACTGTCAAAATTGGACCCGTTCAAGTTTTTTTAATCAAGTGGAGAGGATCCAAGGTCCCTTCATATATGAGGGTTAGTAACGAGAAATTAAAAAATGCCTGGATTATTAACAAACTTGAAAAATATCATCTATATGGCGGACGAAAGATTCATCACGCCAATACGAAGACATGTTATACAGACACACCATCTCAAGTACCAATATTTTGGAACATCTATTTATGAACGGATCTGGATGGTTGGATCCTCTCCGGTTGGTCAAAAAAAGTTGGACGGGTCAACTTTGGATATTTTCTACTCTATCCCAGACTCAATTTGATGATCCAAAAAGTTTATTAGGTAGAGTTTGCAAAGAAGTATAATCCGTCCAAAAATCAATTTCTTGAATGCCGATCACCTACTGATCAAAGCATATTTATCCTCAAATAAATGAGCTCAAATTTGGTGTATGTGTATACTTATTCAATATAAATGTGTTCTAAACTGTGTCGGTCGATATTTAATCAATGTAATTTTTCCTGATCACTTCTCAACGAGCCCAACAAAATTCACGATTGTGCTCATCAAATTGAGCTTGGGATGGACCCAATTAAAAATGGTACAAATGGGTCCGTCCTTTTTCTTTAAAACAACTATAACGGAGCTAGCTGCATAAGGGTATCTGCTGCTGGCAAAAGTATTATACATTAATAGTCGTGGATGTGTCTAGACAAAATATCTTATATTCAACCTCCTTTAATACCCTTTGGATGCTTAAATTTATAGTGGTTGTACAAGTTCAACAGTTAATTTTTGTACTTTGGTCATCCTTTTATTTTGTTTGTTTTGATCATCTCTTTCATTGGACGCGAGAAAAATTGGTATCCTCAAAATTGGTATTCATGTGGTGCTTTGGACAGTAAGAGTATACTTAAGCTACACGGTCATCTTATGGAATCATGAAAGGCTTATGTCTAGGTCTCAGTTTATTTACTTGTTGATATTACCACTAGGATAGTGTAAATATTGTTTAATGTTCACATGCTACCATTATCTTATATATGCTAGATATAAATTTGTGTTTATGATTTTGATACCACATGCTACCTAGTATGCCATGTACATATATTGGGCGTGCATGTTACTCGTGCTCAATGCATTAATACAAGAAGATAATACTCCTAGTTCTTTGTTTATTGGGGTCACCCTGAAATTATATATATAAAGGTCAAGTAGGAAGGAAGGGAGGTAGCCACTGGTTGACTGTGAGGGTGAATTTCTCCCAAGAGGTTAGAAGAAGAAGAAGAATTCAAAAGTATTTTCATGGAGAATATAGAGAGGAAACTGCAGCGGTTGGGACCAGAGAGTTCCAGTAACCCAGGGGATGCCTCTGCGGATTCGCTTTTCCTTGATACAGAACTAATCCCACAACTTAGTTCTTATCTACCGTCCGATCAAGCCTCAGCTAGTACTGCTGCTCACATAACGTCACATGATACGGCGTTCCAAGATGCTAATATGGTGACCGTAAGAGCGAAATACGATCCCATTACCTCCCTTAAGTTTCAACTGCCTATGTGGTCAGGAATAGCACAGTTGCAGCTGGAAGTGGCTAAGAGGCTGAAAATAGAGGCTGAAACTTATAATATCGGGTACAAAGGTGAAGATGGCAAAGTTATTTTATTAGCTTGTGACAAGGACTTGCAAGATTGTATGCAGAGTTCTATATCACTGGGCAAAACTAAAATTGATGTGTTTCTTGAGTTCAAAAAGCCCATTGTCCATCTACCTTCGTGTAGTTTTTGACAATAGTTCTTATTTATTTAATATAAGGTAATCAAATAATCATCTTGTTTTCGGACATCACGTAAGTTTTCATCTTCATCAATTTGACAGGTTATGTTTTCATCCTTTTCTATTGTGATATACCATATCTACCCTTATTTAATACGGAGTATATTATTTAGTTGCCCAATTAAGTGGGACTCTAATTAGTTTTTAGTTACCTTAAATTAAGGGATTTGACCTCTTCCATCACTTCCAAATTTCAAAATATTAACAGAAAAGGAAATGGAAATTTTGAATTCTCAATTTTCAAATCTTTATAGGATATATATTTTCGTATCTTTAACTTCTTATTTCTCAATTAAATTTTTACAAATTTTAATGGTTTTTGTAATGAACTTATTTTTACCATAATTCTTGTAATGCACTTATTTTTATCATAATTGTTTAATGCATACAAATCAATCACAAGTCATGGTAAATTTAATGTATCAAATTAATTACCATTTTTACCATGATCCTTGTAACAGAAAACCATCAGAATTGATTTTCATTATAGAAGTGAAGACCATATTAATACATTCATGGTAAACTTGAATACCATTTGAACTTATTTCATGGTAAACTTGAATACCATTTGAACTTATTTCATGGTAAACTTGAATACCAATACCATCCACTCATCCAAAATCCAAAACACATTTCATGGTAAATTAGAGAACAAAAATTTGTATTGTATCTGAATCATGGTAAAAAACATAAAAATTCTTACAATCGGCCCAACTTAAATTATGGTAAAAAAATATATCTCTAGCAATGAACATGGTAAACCCAAGTGAACGTAAATCTGTGCGAGGCATGGTAAAAAAAAAAAAAATTGATCTCTAAAAAATTCATGGATCCAAGCTGCTCCAATCAACCAATATCAGTCAACATCTCTGGGCACCTACCATTCCCTCGGCAATCTCCCTTCGTTGTTGTTGAGCGGCGCCCCGCCGGCGGTTGCCAAGAAGGCCCAATCAAGCCCTTCCCGGTATTTTTTTTTGAAAATTTTCCGCTAGGGCCCTTGAAAACACCTTCTGAACACATTGGACGGCTCGGATCGTCAAAAAAAATTTTGGATCATGGAGGTCCGGAAACGGGAAGACCGGACTAGAAGTGCTCCCTATATATATATATATATATATATATATATTTTTTTTTTTTTTTCTGGGCTTCCTCTTTACGAAATGCCTTTTCCCGCAAATGTCCTCTATTTCACATAGTAGGCTGGTTTAACCATTGAACCAGTAGCCCATGTCTCACATTTATATTAGAATTTGAAAGGGGTGGTCGTGTTGTATGTGTCATCTCTGAATCTTGTATCCTGTAAATTGAAGAATCGTCGGAGGCAGAAGCTAAGGCTGGGCATGATGAGTTAGGTTCATCTGAGAAGTCCCCGAATGATTTGCCAACCTTCAATGCTGAGAATATGCAGAACAATATGAAAGCTATCCATTACAGGTTTGTTTGTATATTTATTTTCTGCTTTAGAAAATGAGCCCCATCAACCTCTGTATTTTGAACATAGGAGCATGTGGTGATAGTGAATGGGACCTTGAGTAAATTTGTAAGGGATTAGATTTGGTATATCGTCAACTATTATTAGTCCCGTAATATCATTCTAAGAGAGATGCTAACCAGACTTACTAGGTAGCTTCTAATTGTTCACTCTCAGGGATGTTTGTGGTTACTATTTCTGTGGAGCCATATCTCAAGACCTAAGATTTTTATTCTTCATAAACACTTGTTATGAAAATGTCAAGAATGTGGGACAAAACATTGAGGCAAGTGATAAGTTGAAAGATATCTTCTGCGAACTTGATATAGGGAAAAGGATTTAGTAGCTGACTTGAGAAGTAGACAACATTGTTGAATTTTGGTCGTGAACCCATGAACCTCCACTTGCTTTTTCTGGTCTTTTTGCTGCGTAGATTGTTTTTCATAATTTTCTTAATTGTTTGCTTAATTGTCTAACCAAACATTCGCACATTGATGCTAAAAGCTGAGTCTCTTTGTTTGTGCAGCCGAACATTTATGTCCATCATTGGTGGGGTCATTGCTGGAATTTCGGGGATTACCGGCTTGACTGGATTTGTCTTTTATTTCCTTGTCATGGCAATTACTTCAATAGGACTCATTGCAAAGGCTGGGTTTACGATCCATTCATACTTCGATTCATGGAACCAGATTATATTTGATGGCATTCTGGGTGGGCTTATGGTACACATCTCTACCATTTGTCAGTTACTTATGTATGGATCCAGATCATACTTGCTTGGCAGATTGATTTCACTCATGCATGGAATTCCTCCAGCTTTCTTTTGCTCAAAACTCCAGTTGTATTTGCACAGCTTATTATTATGTAGTTAGACAATATCATGCTGTTTCGCTCTGACTCTACCACTATTGTTTACCTCAATCTATACAATGTCCTCCATTTGCTCATGTGGTTAATGCTTTTCAGTGGACAAGGCCAAACTCTTTCATCTCTCATCCAACTGTATCACAAACTGGCACATTCTTAAATCTTAATGGTATTCTCTCTTTTACTTTACCTCTCTACCATATTTCAAACATGAGTGTTCTATAAAGATGTTCCCACTTGCCCTGTTGCCCGTGATGGTTTTTCATTGATCTTAGCCAGTCCTATTTCTTGGTTTTCAGAAATTATCCTCCTTTTTTTTTTTTTTTTTTTGCTGTAGCCTTTACCCATATTGTACAACACGTTTAAGTACTCCTCTTAGCCTCCAGCTTCAATTTGTGAGTTATGTCTCTGCCAATCTATTCCTGTAATAGGGAGGTTGGCCTATGATCTTTCTGCTTATTCATTTGTATAAAGCTGCAAGCCTACTTCCATTTAGTTTTAGTCCTTTTCATTTTAGAACAACTCTCCCAATTATGGTTAGTCATTTTCGCAAGTGTTATATTAACAATAAAAATTAGCATAATATAACTTTTAAATAACATCATTAAGTATCATGGCGCATGATGGAACCTTGTCTTGATGGTGTCATATTTGCTTAGGTAGAAAATTAAGCTCTGAGCCTTAAGTGTAGTTGAAGTGTTTGCGAAAAGTTCACCTTTTTTCTTTTGAGGTTCTTCCGACCTAGGAAGCACGGGTACTGGTACGGGTATTGGTACGAGATACGACAATAACCCAAAAAAATAGGGTACGGATACGGCGGGGGTACGGCAATTTTGTTATGTATATATTTTTACAATTCTGGCATGTTTCATTAGATATAACAAGTCTAACATATTTTATGTATAGAAGCAAGATAACAAGCTCATAGCACTTGAACTTGAATCCATACTGCTTGATGGACTCATCTTCCTATGAAATGAAGTGCAATAGCTTAATTTTTGTGCATGCAACTATCATAGGTTTTGAGATGGAGAGCAAAAGATATTTCAAGACCCATCTAAAAAATCGAAAAAAGGAATAGATTTTGACATAATAACGAGAGAGATGGGGCATCAAAAATAATGTGAGAGAGAGAGAGAGGAGTCGCAGTCGCTGGAGGAAGATTGACAAAAAAATTAGTCCCTGCTCTTGTTTTTCTAAAATCAAGCTCTGGATCTGAGTCATGGTCTCTAGTTTATGAGTATATCGGTTTCAGTTCTTGCATATTAATGCCAGCATTGAGTTTTTTTTTTCTTTTCAATACAGAATCCCTAAAGTTTTGAAAACTTTATGAGTAGGCCCAAAAGTACCCAAAAAGTACCCAACGAAGTACCCATAAACTCAAAAGTACCCGGTACGTTTTTGGAGTACCTAGTACGTATTTTGAAGTACCCATGAAGTACCAGTACTCGGTACGGGTACGGTACGGTACTTTGGGGTTTTAGAAGTACCCGTGCTTCATAGCTGCCAACTAATTCATCTACGTGTTTTTGGTGTTGGATGATGAGGTCTAAATCTGTATTGGACCTACGTTTAGGACCCAACCCCTTCAACTTTTTGGGGGAGTTATTAGTTGTGCAAGTGTTGATGCTAGTGGACTAATACATCCTTTTTTCATTTTTTTGTCTTTCTGAATAATAACCAGCTAACACTGGTTCCATTTTTTTTTTTGCAGTCGTTCGTGCTGTTTTGGACGTATCCTCGTTTATATTTATCAGACTGTCCATTTAAATTGGATATCAAAATAAGGATGAGTAGGTGCAGGGCCCGTATATGTCGACAATCTGAAATGCCATCAAAATTATGTAGTCCTTGTGTCCAAATCATAATTTGTGAATTTCTACATCTTCCAACATGTCTTAACCATCATTAGGCATCAATATATGTTGCTTCCAGTCGAGCCATGTGGTACTGCTATGGAACTTAATGAAGCATGCTCTCATAACATAGCATATGGAGTTTCCCAGTACTGCCACTGTTGAGTCTTGTAGCCTGAGAAAATTTATTTTTCACTTTATCGCTAATTGTTATGCTACGCTGCCCCTTTCCTTGACACATATAAAGATTTGCTTATGACATTGTGGCATTGTGCATATATTCTGAGAGAACCGTCACATCCTGCTGGGAATAAAGGAGATGATGCTGTCTCTGCTAGCTGCCAATTACTTTGTTCCACTTCAAAAACTTGCCACGCTTCTTGTTGCTAGAAGATGGGCAGCCTTTACGGATGTGGACAACTTGTGTTTGTATTCACCTTCAGTCAATTTAGCATTCATGTTCTATTTCTACTATTGATCTCCGGCTTGAGACGAATTGTAAGTTTTGATTTGTGAACTTGGGGAACTGAAACCAAGGTCAGTTGTTTAGTTTCATAGGTGATGAGGATATGGCATGAGCAGTAGTGATTGTTTAAGTTCCAGTTCCTTCTCATGCTTCTTCGGCTCCAATTTTTTTATTGTGGAACATCTAGATTTGAACTTGTATTGATGATCAAATAATCATCCTAACTGGAAACTGGGATGATTCTGTAAAACAAAAAATCGTTGGTGGGAATGAAAATACAAGTTAAATAAGGTGATATAGTACTACGACATGCTTTCGGCGGACTCGAGGACCCTGCAATGCATGTGCTCTCCAGGAGTATAGTGCGTGATCTGAGCCGTCCATCTCTATATTCAATAATGATCTAGATTCCAAAAAGTATTCTACATGTAGGATATTTTGGGCTTGATTGGCCAACATCTTTTCTCATTTTCAAGTAAAAAAAAAAGTTAAAAATGAGACTCTCAAACACCCTTTTTTTACAATTTGAAGTATTACAAACACTTTTGGACAGGGCACTACACCCCTGTATGCTTTTACATTGAACCAAATCTGGAAATGACATTTGTTCTTGCTATGGTTTTTGGACACAAAGATTGCCCTTTGCAAAGATGAGAGCAGTTAATTTCACATATGTATAACAATATGTGAAAGGAATTGAGAGAGCAAGTGAATTGAGGGAAACAAGACTAAGGTTGGATATTCTTTAGGATTCCCATGTGAAACTAATCTGTGTATATTAAGGAGGATAAAATAGACAATGGGGAAAAGGGCCTGATCAGTTTTCACTTCTGTTCTTTATGTTTGCTCTTGAATGTGTAGGAAAATGGGTGCTAAATCTTGGCCTCTAAGTTCAACTGAAAACAAGCATTTAGTTGAAGCTCCTGTGTGCAATGGAGAGCTTTTGGAATTTATGGAGGTGGAGAGTCCAGTATGCCTACTGTTATGAGAACTCCTGATCAGTCAATTGAATCACCTGGTGATTTGTTGGAGGTGAAGAACGAAAGGATGACGCAGGTCGTCTTGCGCACAGTTCAGACTAATCTTGATATATAGCTATTTTCATAGTTGTTTGTGCGAAGCGGCTTAAGAGTTATTTGAAAGAACAGTTGAACTTGAGACCTTAAGAATTAGCGAATTCTAACTCTCATTCTTCACCAGTTCTTTACCAAATTTTGTTTCCTCGGTATCCTAACCCCAATGAAAGGAGACAACGTATTCACTTGAATTTAGCTTTCGCACCTTGAAACAAGAGATTCAATGTGATGAGAGTAACATTTAGAGTTTTGTCATTTTCATGTATCTGCTTATGTGTAAACACATTCACGTTAATTATGGGGGTGGTGGAATTTTTTTTGGTTGGTCGAATTGGCTTTATATCTAAGCATTTTTAAAAATAAAAAAAAACATATTTATATAAATGAATGAACATAATTTAGATTGGCATTACCTTTTCTATTGTTATGTCTTTTTTTACATAGGTCATATAATTGTGATTCCATTTTTTGAATGCTCTGTTTGGTTTTCCATTTTCTCCTCCTTATACAGGTTTTCAAAGGTGTATAGCCGGTGCATTGTGAACTTCGGATCACAACTTCAATTGCGCAGTCATTTATTGCTCTCTTGCCACTGGAGAAGGTAATGGAGGGGAAAGAGGCAAAGATCTGAGAAGGAGAAGGAAGCCCCCATTTTTATTTCAGATAGACATACCAGGTATAGATCAAAACCGCAACTTTGTACCATCGGAGCCTAATTTTTGGTTGCAGAATCAAATTTTAAATTAGAGATGTATTTTTTATTGTTATCGTTTGATTTTCAGATTTTAAGATGCAAGTTGAATCTATTTCGCTTCCTTTCACTCAGTTTATCTTTAGCAAAAAAAGTAGTAATTGTTGAGATTCCACCCCGTGTGGGCTTATGCCCGGAGGGAGTGGATTAAGTGCAAAAGTTCGTAAATTAAACGGAAAGTAAGGAGTGTTTATGGGATGAAGATCTTTGAATTTGGTTGTTCTTGATTAGATTCAGTTGGGACTAAGTTTGTTGAATTGGTCTCTGATTAGCGTGGCGGAGCTGGTGGTTTTAGAGCATCTCCATCAGCCTAAGCTTCTTTCTAGCCATTTTGGCAAGAAAAAGGTGTCTTGGGCCTCTTGGCTAGCTCCAAACATGTCCACCACCCAACGGCATCAACAAACTTAAAAAAAAAAAACAACCAAACAATGTTCAGGAAGAACGGGCGCATGACAGCCACGCGTGAGAGTGGATCTCACTCGCCAACATGCGCTGCCTTCGAACGACGCATGACGGCTCCGGTGAAGTCCGTTGGTGACGGGTCTTGCGTGGATACAATCGTCTCGACGAGAGCTACTTGAATCTAGGCTCAAAACAATTTGAGAGAGAGAGAGAGAGAGAGAGAGAGAGAGAGAGAGAGAGAGAGAGAGAGAGAGAGAGAGAGAGAGGCAAGGGGGAGATTCTCGCCAGACGAGGAGGCGAGGCTTCCGTACCTCGACAACCCTGGCGAGGTACTGTACAGAAAAAGAAAATGGTGAGGGCCTAGGCAAGGCTACTGGGTCTGGTTTTGGGAGCTTTTTGTCGCCAAAGTTGCATCGGAGATATACTGAGACAGTTGGAGATGCTCTTACAAGGTGATATCCAGTCCTGCGTCAAAGAAAAAGTTAGAGAGAGGGGAAGTATTGGTTGTAGCATTTGGGTTAAAACGTGTTTGTGGGTGTCTGACAAAGTAGACTAGTTGAATTGTATGGGTAAAAATGCTTTTCAATAACACAAAATTGTATGGGTATGATCAAGGGATGGGTATTCTAAACAACCAGTCGACCAGGGCAGGGGTTATCCTCAAAAATATATTCTTTGAGGATTTGAAATTGCACATATTCATATAGTGGGCATTTTAAAAAGAACGGGGGATGGCTACTATTTTTTATCCAGTGGGCATTATGTGCAGAACTCAAAACATACCTTTTCTAAAAGAAAAAATGGCATCCCTTTTTATATGTTCCATTTGGAAAACATGTATTTTTGGGGACGTCAAAAATGTAATTCTGTAGAATGTTTTTAAATTTTTTTGCACCAAATTACTCAATGTGCACTTTAATTTGGTATAAATCAAATTAAAGAATTATATAGAAAAATATATTTTTTGAGGATTTGAAATTGCACGTATTCATATAATGGGCATTTTAAAATGAACGGGATGACTACTATTTTTGTTCCAGTGGGCATTTTGTGCAGAACTCAAAACATTCCTTTTCTAAAGAAAAAATGGCATTTTATTATAGTTATTAATTCCCTTTCAGCATTGAAATTCCAAATGTGGGCTTTCTTCTTCAATTCCTGGGAGTGTACGGCTCATTATATGAAACTGTTTAAGAGGTCATGAGGGCAAGCATGATTTTCTCATCTGTACCTTTTTTCCAATTATTTACTACTTGGGATTCAAATCTATTTATTTATTTTTTTTATCATAGGAGATTCAAATTTGATTACCATCAATAGAAGTTGTGGTGTAGTAGTTCGTTGATTCCTAGCAAGCTATTCTGTGGCAAGAGTAAAGAACCTTGCTAAGTAAATCAGATTTCCATTAAAAAAAAAACCTCGCTAAGTAAAAGCGAAAAAGTGCATTTGCATATACGTATAGTGATAAATATATAAGATATTGAGTAAACTAGGAAAAATAGAAGCGGCCTTAAGAGCTCACTGTATCTTGAGAAACAAGAAAAAATGTTTAGCGTGCTCCGGATATTGGGTGAGGGATTCAGAAAGAAAGTGTATGGGACCGAGGGATGGCCAACAGTCAATGGAAGGGAGAGTGTTCAAAGGAGTGGGAGAGGGATGAAAAATATTTTTCAAAACAAGTGAAACATTTATTTTGGATGGTATTATTAAAGTTTTAGACTTTTTGATAATCACAACTATTATTGTGGTGGAAAAAGTTGTCAAATGTTAAATGTATTCCTTCCTATTTTCAAAGAGCAAAACTTTCAAAGATGAGAACCAAGAGCAAAAATAAAATACAGTACATTATGGGTGGTCGTTATCAGTCCTGGGTTTTGGGATGGTAATGGTAACATTCGGGTATTGGTAAAACGGAAACATAAAAACAAAATCCAAATCGGTGGTTTTATTTTTATGTAAACCATAATCAAAATCATGGGTTATCGGTTCGGTTCAATTTTTTACTGAAACTGGCGGTCAACATTATTAACCACCCAAGCTTGGGACAAAAAAAATAATGATAAATAATAAGTACTGCAATACAAAGTAAATTCATTTTTCAAACACAAAGACAAAATCACCATAGAGTTCATATGGTGAGTTCACTGTAAAATCAACAAAATCAACTCTTCACCCTAGCTGAAATCTATATAACAGACGTTTATAAATATCTAAATAATATGTGGGTAGTTCCAGAGATACCATATTTGACACAAGAAATGTAAATCACCCATTTTCGAGCCCAAATAAATGAGCTGAGCCGTTCAATTTTTTAAAACATGTTTTAAAGAATACCTGTAAAAAAATCAGCTCATTCGGATATCGGTAAGGTCTTAATCGATTCATTAAGTTTTTATCCTATCAAACTCTCAGGGACAAATATTGATCAAACCCTTACTGATATAAGAATGAGCTAATTTTTTTCGGGTAGCATGTTTTAACCATATTATACGGCTCTGATTATTAGCATGGGGCTCCGATTAATGTTGCGTCAAATGTTGTGTCCCCCTAAACTACCCATATCTATGCTAATATATAGAAATTACTATAGATTGGGGAACTTTCATAATTTTATTGTTGTTTGGTTTTGGTTATGGTTCAGTTTTAGTGCGATTATCATATAAAAACAAACCAAAAACAAAACCAACCGCTTTTTTTTCAAATTAAAAACTATAACCATAACCGCGGTTCAAAAATCGGTTAAAAACTGTCCCAATAGGTTTGGTTCAATTAACCATCGGTTCGGATGGAATTGCCATCCCTACACGCTACTTGGGTTCAAGTTCTACCCCATCTAGAAATGATCCAAATCTGCAATGGTGGGACTAAAGCCCACTAATGACTAAACCCAAGGTCCTAGGTGAATAAGATTATCCAAAGAATTGCCCGTCCCAGAAATTTTAGCCCACGGGCTTTAGGAACTCAGGAAACTTAGACGACAGTAGCCCTTGAGAAAGTTGGGCTCCACTTTGAAAATAAAGCCCAATACGCTATGTGGGTTGACTATTATGACGAACTAGGCCTTGTCCCAAAAATCTGGACAATGTGCCAAGTTATTTTTTCCTTGCCGGAAAATAATAATGTCTCCGTATGGTGTCATTTTATCACAATCTTAGAGTTCGACTACTGAATTAAACTCATTTCATTACTTAACGAAAATTAAATGGCTTGGATGACGTGGAAATTTGGAATTGCCAAAGTTGATGCAAAGTTGGCATCAATGCCAAAATTGGACATTAAGACGTTGTTCTAAAAGTTGTCTTATTTCGAAACTGACTTAAGAATAATTTATTGAGCTTTACGAGGTAGGTCATTTGTAACTCAGAAATTCAATTTAAACCAATTCCGTATGGCGTCATTTCATCTCCCATGAGTTTTCTGTTTATTGAAAGCCAACTAGCGAGAAGAAAATAGAAAATGAAGGCCTAATTAAAGTGTGATACCTAACAGAATTTTGAAGAAGAAAAAAAGTAGGAATGGGTATTTGGCGTAAATAATAATTTTGCTTTGGTTCATGATTTTTTACTTTTTAAATTCCTTTCATCGATACGAACTAATGATGCATAATAAAATGACGCTAAACTTACAAATGTCAAAAAAAAAAAAAAGAATTGAACAAGGCCAAAAAAAAAAATCCGACTTATTATTACTCCTTAGTTGAAGAAGAGCCAGCAATTTTAACGAGGGTCTAAATTTACTTAGGCAATTGTTCAATTTGATTTGTGATTTAATCTCCAAATGGATCATCGGCACCATCATCGTCAACCCATCTAGTCATCTTAGTCGGACAACATCACGTTTTTATTTTTTATTTTTTCCTGTTTTCTTCTCTTCGCAGCCCGCTTATTGCTATCAAATAATCCATTTGCGAACCCACTCGTTATGAGCCCCACCGCGTCGTCTGGAGGGACATTTGGGATTGTTTGCTTTTCCTTAAGAGAAGTCTTACACAAGAATCGGTGTTACATGGACTCTTCCATTTCCCTAAAGTATCCGTGTCCGACGGATATGGCATGGTGTATGGATGTGCAGTATTTTTCCTCACAATTCAACCGAATTCAGACACTTGGTTCCTTTGAATACCTATCTGGAATAGGGAAGGTCACATTAGCTAGAAAATTCGAAATGTATAGGACAATAAAAATCCAAATTTATTATTCTTTTAATCCCATTGGAATTCCATCTCGGCATTTTGGATAGAAAAAAATACAATAAAAAGTGCTATGAATGTGTCCACATATCCATATCCAACCTTCGGGCACATTCAACTTTCTAAGATACCAGTTCAGGAAGTGTGACTCTTGCACGCGTCCTCACAAGCCTGGTCCTGAAAAATAGCGGGTTCCAGACAAACTTATAACATGCGGGCCCTATGTATTTTATTAGATAAAATCTTAAAATTAAATTCTTTTTAAATATTATTAAGGATTACATCATGTAATACGTGTTTTCTTTATTCACATTTGTAATTTATTCAGACAAAATTTAGAACCAAAGACTCGGAATTTAACAACACTAAAAAAGAATTGAAGTCTATTACCAGAAAATACAAATCTTGTGCATTTACAAAGCTAATATCATTGGCAATATAGTTGGTAATTGGCTGCTTTGGACGAGGCCGTATCACAATTGGTACTATTTTTTTTTTTTGCCCCTATCTCAATATAAGCTTATACAATCATGCAAGTCCTCATCGCAAGCTATTATAACTAAATCACCGTCCTCGTCTTCATATTTGAAAAAATAATTTCCAGCCTCTGCGTGCAGCTTCTGAGCAACTTGCTGCTCCAATTCTTGAATCCTGACGACATAGAAAGAGGAAACCTCATTGTATATTCAAAGTATTTCGCTTTTATCGTCACCGTTTCCATTTCTTGGAATGCTGCATCGTGTGGTTTTATGTGAGCAACTCTAACTAACGCTTGATTAGAAAGCATATCCTAGGGAAAAGATATGGCACTAACACTTTGTACCAACTCTCTCACATGGGATACGTGGGACCCGCACATGAGTGGTAGGTCTCACATATCCCATGTGAGAGAGTTGGTGCAATTGTTGATACAATTGTTAGTGCTTGTAGCAAACTTGTTCCACCAATCTAAGGTGCCATCTCTCCATGAACTTGATTTAAGGCTATTGAAATTTTACTACTTACTTTTCTAGTGCACAAGATTTATAATTAAGCTCTTTTTGTGCCATAATTTAGCTGAAGAAGAAACTATTGCCTTATGTTTTTATTAAAAGACAGTTTTATTTTTGTAAAATAGTTGCTCCCACATGACTCCTAAAATTCGAGCTCCGTCCCTAATCAAAGGCATTACCAGTATTAGAAGGCCCGTGGAAGTCAATCCCCGAATCCACTACATCGGAATCATATTTTCATGAAAATTTAGTAGTATATTTTATAACAACCACCCAAAACACTCAAAAGTTCAAAACGATCAAAACAAAAGAAAGATCTCAACTCTACAAATCAAATAATTGGCAAGATACCAATAAAACTAAGTCAAGCTGAACCGGCAAAAAAAACACAGTTAAGAGTTTACAAACATTTCTCAAAACCAAAGATCATCTTCTTGTTCTGCTCCAAGGTGAGCTAGATGGTCCGCACTGTAATTAGCTAGACGGTACAATGATATTTGTCCAGTCCAGCTTGTTCTTTGTGTCCTCGATGATGACCCTGTTCGTGCAATTTGGAATTGGCTCATAAAAATGCCACGTGATCCCTAGACCAGGGAATAATTGGTCCGTGGCAAGGTCCGCGAGCTTGATCCCTAGACCAGGGAATAATTGGTCCATGGCAAGGTCCGCGAGCTTGATCGCCAGAGTTCACCCAACATTGTGAATTGAAGACTATTTCTGTTTCTTCTTTTTTTTTTTACTCGGTCTTTTTATTTTTTTTCTTTTAATCTTTAACAAAGTCTGGTCAAATTTTTATGATATATATATTTTTTATCTCGGCCTCCAAACTGTGATACACCAAACGCTAGCTTCATTGCGTTGAAGTTTGCTCGGGAACTATATGTGATCCTCAAAATTATCACAGCGTGAATGGTAGGTTCATCGGTACCATATCTTTTATCTTATTTTTTTTCCTGCTATTTTATTTTGCAACGTAATGCGATCATTAATCAGCGTATAAAGTATTGTGTGTGAATGCTTTTAACAGAATGAAGTAGAGAAATAAATTAACTTTGGTGTTTTAAGTTTAACCATATTTACTAATTCTCAATCTATTTGCATGCTTTACCATAGTAATTAAAGAGGAAAAGAGACCAAAAAACATAAGAACGTGTAAATGGCCCACATTTCGGCCTCCAAATAATGGTGCATGGCACTTTGAACTCATTGCGTCTGTATACATAAATCTCTAATATGATCAACTCTTGCTAGGTTCCCCTTAGATAACTCTTGCAACTACAGGATTTGGATTTGTACATGTATCTTGTAGCTTACTCAAGGTTTGTTGATGACCAAAATTCTGGAAGGCATAACTCATTTATTAGCATATTGCTCTTGGTAATGCGAGTAATATGTCCGGCAATAAATTCTGTAGGCAATTTTAAATTTTGCTTGATTTTGAAATGGGCGATGTGTAGACTTCTTCAACTGTTTGCTTTAAAATTTTGCATGTTTCTTCTATTTGGCATTAGAATACAATTTAGGGCACGTGTCTATCGGATGAATATTGTTAGATATTTTTGGCACTTTCCGAGGTTGTCCAAAACCAAGACTTGATGGTTGTCCAATAAACTCAAAATTTTCAAGGATGATTTTCAGTCAAGTTTTGAAAAAAGACAGATTGAGATTTTTACTATCAAATCGAGGTTTATAAAAGATGACTCAGATTATTGAATAAGACCGTAGTTCTATTCTAAGCTACGTCAGAATAATATGTGAGGATCATTTAATTTCTCAAAATTTCTCATATTTCCTTTTGTTCTGAGTGTTAGCTTCTCTGTACAAGCCTTGCACTAAGCATTAATGGGTATATGGTGCCTTCAATAGAAAGAGTAAGCAATATTGGCATCTAAAATTCAAGACTCAAAGCAAGGGACTCCATAGAAAAGTACTACTACAAATCAAACATACAGTACATTGTCTTGGAACATTTAGCAAAATGACAACAGGAGTTCTAATGAACAAATTCAAAAGATGCAAAAGATAGATTTGATCAATTCCTCAATGACGAGCTGTCTATAAGGTTTAGCAAGATGGAGTTGCTACGTGGCGATCTAGGAGCATTGGCAAAACAACAGTGCAAATTAGCATCACAGGCAATGGAAATGTCTTCCGCCCCATCAAAGTACTGGATATCATAAGTTCCAGCAGCTTCTAGTTTCAGACTACTTTCCACAAGTGAATGCAACTCCCCCAGTTTCGATGTCCAAGGCATCTCAAATGATCTTTTTGTTCCTTCATATGCCACTTTTACGAGCACACGATTCTTATCTTTCATCCTTCCTTTCTTGCTTACAGGCTTGCGGGGGGCAAATGCTTTTCTTTTAGCTATGGACCATGTCCCCTTCGTGTGGTCTTTGATCCGACGGTCAACTGTACTCTCGCTAACTGCAAAAGGAGATTAATTCATATAAATGAAATTACTACTTCCCCCTTGCTGTATTACAAGCAACAAACATAGTTTGGGAAAATGCTATACGCAGATATATGGTCACACAGAAATTTCATGAAACTTCTTTCAAAAAGCCTCTATATTTCAGTTTCTGAAAATGTACGCTTACCATTGAGATTCAATGCAGCCTCTTTTACTGTGTCATATTTCAGCATATCCTCAAGGGCAATTTCTATCTTAGTTCGTCCAGTTCTTTTTCCCTTGTTCTCACCAATTGGTTTCTGAGCCGATGAATCCACAGGCATCATCACCTCGTCAATTTGCAATATTTCAACTGACTCAGAACGATTGTTCTCAATTTGAACTCCAATAGCTTCTTTAGGACTAATATGTAACGATGGTGAGACATGTATGAGCGCCTCCAAGGTATTATCTGTTTCAATATATATGACGAGAACTAACTAGTCAAAGCAAACAAAAGAAAACATTTTAATAGTAGCTATATATCTACGGTTCATGTTAGGACTACTGTACGTATCTGGCCCTCCTAATGCAGGTGATTAATTAAAGTTCGATATGGCAGTAAAATTTTGTTACAGAAGTAAAGGGTAACTAGCTCTTTGTTTGGCCAGCTGCTCATCAATAGCAACTAAACAAGAGTTCAGGTGGTTCCCCTGGTTACAATTCTCAGAAGCTTTGTGAGACCGAATCTTGATCGATCTGTAAACACATCTTGAAGACTAGTCGTTGGCAATGAGAGTTGAACACAACAACAAGTAAATGTAACTTTATTGATTATAAACACTTGTACACTAAGGAGAATTCTCACTTGTACACTAAGTAAATGTAACTTTCAAAAAAAAATTGGTAGAGGAAGGAAGACAAGTACATTGGACAAGCAAAATAGGAACAGAATCTATAAGCTTTTATATTCTACTATAAATCTGATGAAGAAGTAATTGTTGCCTTTTGATTTCACCGAAATATTGTCGATGGTGTGTAGAGCTCATGGACTTGAGTTAGATATTGAAGACTTACCGGAATTTTGAGGCAGATTGGACCCATGTCCATAAATCCCCCCGTCTCGCACACCTAAATCAATAGATCATATGTTGATAAAAAGTGAGTAATAAAGATGACAAACAAAATAATAAGTATCATAGGTAAACAGCGGCGGGGGGGGGGGGGGGGGTTGGTTTGCTCACCGGCAAAATTAGTTGCAGGAAACTCCGAGCCGGAGAAACTATTCGCCGAGAAATTCGGGGCGCAATAATTAGTCGCAGAAAACCCCGGGCCTGAAAAATTATTAGCAGAATAATCCGGCACGTCAAAATTTGTAGCAGAAAGCACTGGGAATGGAGAATTATTGGCAGAAAAATTTGTTACAGAATCCGGGAAGGACAAATTAGTCGCAGGAAAATCCGTGCCGGAGAAACTATTCGCAGAGAAATTCGGGGCGCAAACATTAGTCCCAGAAAACCCCGGGCCGGAAAAATTATTCGCAGAATAATCCGGCACGTCAAAATTAGTCGCTGGAAGCTCCGGGAAGGATTGACTATTCCCAGAAAAATTCAGGGCGCAAGCATTGGTCGGAGAAAGCTCCGGTCCGGAAAAATCCCTGGGAGAATCAAGGCCTACCGGGAGGGGTGGACGTGGTGGGGGGTGTTGCTCACCGCCCAAATAAGTCGGAGGAAACTTCCGGCCGGAAAAACTATTCCCAGAGAAATTCGGGACGCAAACATTAGTCCCAGAAAACACCGGGCCGAACAAACGAGTATAATTTGTCGCAGAAAGTTTCGAGAAGGACAAATTATTGGCCGGAAACTTCGGTCCGGGAAAAGCTCTGCGAGAATCAAGGCCTCCCGGGATGTTGTTGATGGGACAAGGTATATAAACATCCTTGCCGGCCATTTTTTACTGCTCAAATCGCAGGGTTCACAAGTGAGGGACAGCTGATCGGGTTCAGTTCTTCAGGGTCCACGAGGGAGGGTATGATCCAAACTGGTAATTCCGACGAGAAGGTTTCTGGTATGATCCAAACTGGTAATCCCCAACGGCTCAAATCACTCAAAAAGGATCACTCAAAATTCTATCACTACACCTGTTCAAAAAGTATAATAAAATCAAGTGGAGTGATTTTCATACCCCAAATTTTTATACAAACCCCCTTTTTTTGTTTTATAGTAAAATTTTTATGTGTAAAAATTTCATTAAAATACAAAAAAAATAGTATGAATAACAATTTGGGGTGTGAATATCAACCACCTAAAATCAATTGATAGATAACGAACGGATAGGGATATGTTGTTTGCAAAGAGACAAATGGACAAAAAAGTCAAGGACGAAAAAAAATCAAATGGAAAATAGGCGGCCTTGAAAAAAAAAAAAAGTCAAGGACGAAAAAATAAGTTGAAGTGGCTTATTTCGTCAAAAATGGGCGGCCTTAATCACGTAACAACGTAGATTGGATGGTTCATGAATCACTCAATGTAATGGGTTTAGAGTCTGTGTTGTGCACAGCCTGCGTACTGTACGATCCATTTGGAGCCCACCTCGGGTCCCGTTGTTTACTTCACATCGTTCATTTTGTTTATTTCGCCGAGTATGCATTCCATATAAAAATTCATGTTGACCAGACATGCATCGTTAACTATTCGATCAGTGACCATTGAGATTATTGTTTTGCAAAAAAAAAAAAAATCACGTAGAAGTTTCTTAGAATGTTTCGTTTTCAAGAAAAATATAGTCTGAAAACAAAGTGAAAGATCTCCGATCAACATGAAATTTTATGTGGACCACATACTCAACAAAACGAACAAAACAAACTATTTGGATCAAAAAATGAGACCCGACGTGGGTCCTAAATGAACTGCACAGCACGTTATGCACGCATACTGAGCACTAGGTGCATAACGCAGACCCTTAACCCCGATGTAACATATGGACCGGGGTGTGCCTGGGGAAGGCTCTCAAAAGGTCAAAACAGGAGTAAGAGTCAGAAGAATCAAACAAACACCACAAAATAGAAAATGATTGAAGGCTCTTTTGGGTCAGATCAAAATTGCAAATATTATATCTTGTTTGGTTGGTTTTTGGGTATGATTTTTGGGTAATGATTTGGGAGATAAATGAGAGTAATAATGAGAAATATGGGATAATAATTGGAGAGAGATAAAGAGAGAAATGAGAATACTAATTAAAAACAAAGATAATGATTGAAGAAAAATGTAAGTAATAATTAAGAAATAACAGAGAAAACTAGTCTTGAAACCTATAACGAACAATGTCATTTGTGAAAGGTGAATTCCACGCAGCAAATTGCGGGTCAAAACACATATTACTGCTTGATAGGGCTGTAAATGAACTGGGCTGTTCACGAACTATTCGAATTGATGTTATGAGGCTAAAAGTTGGGACATAAAGCTCACCACTGCATCTCCTTGTTCTTCTTTCCATTGCTACTGCTAGGTAGATGGGCTCTATTGCTTGAAGTAGCACCAACAAAATTGTCACTCATGCCTGCACCACATTCCAACTTAGTTACTTGAACCTCACCATTTACTGAACATCATGCTTTAAATTGGCCCAAGACATTGGCTAAGTAAATGTGTACAAAGCATGAAAGTGAAAGCGAGGAAAATAACATAATCAAAGTGTATTTTTTCGCACTAATTTAAAATTAAATATGTAACTGCCACCAAAGTTTATTTTCTTTTCCTTCTCAAATCCCACAATTCTACATACTTTAGGCATAACATAACATGACACCTAGGTTGTCGAATCAGCATTGTGTTGAGAAGTAAACACATGTAGAGAAACATTAGGAACTTAATTGACCTACCAAAAGACCTTGAGATACCTTGAGATTCACATTGGCTTGTTCCTCTCAGATCACATTGGCTCGTTCCTCTTGGATCACAACACCGACGTTTTTCTCTCGAATATATCCAACCTATAAAGAAGTATTAGACTATCTATGATAGATAAATAAATTAAAAGAGTACATGGAACTTTATGTAAAAAAATGGAATGACCACACCAATCATTAGGTTAAAATACGTTGAAGACAAAAGAAAAGTTAAAGAATCATACCACCGTACATGCATTATGTTTTCTCTTATTCGGAGCGATTACTTTCTCTTTCCCCTTAGACTTTGCCACAGCCATTTCTTCGTCCTATAAATAATATTTTAAAAAAGTAAGAAGAAACTCTCTTACCTTCTCGATCAAGTATGTAGCTTAAGAGGTAGCAAGGCCCTGTGACAACAGATCAAGCCAACAAACCTTCAAAATTAACTTTGAAAAAGGGAAGAAAAGATAAGCTACGTTAAAACTTTTGAAATTGGAAAATCTCTTTCGTTATACTACCTATGTGTGATAATTGGAGAAGACAAAAAACTAAAGCAATACACCTATATGAGTTGAGTGGAGCCTGTTGAAAATACTAAAGCCAGATATATGTAGAAGCCCTAACCCTTCGAAATATAAATGAGAGTGCATTTCTAATTGGGATTGGGGTTACATTTCACTTAATCGCACCAAAAATTTCAGCCAAACAAATCGAGGTTACACATGCAACCTCGATTGAATTATACCATTAAAAAGAAAGAACATTATGGCCCATATCCAATAGCACACATGCAACCTTTTTGGAAATTACTTTCTATTACTTGCAAAATCAATTCACAGTTTACATTGAAATCAATTCACAGTTTACATTGAAATCAATTCAATCCCCCAAAGCCTACATTGAAATCAACAAAGTCTGTTTATGAAAATATTCTGCTTCTTAAAATCACCCAATCTATCGATTGAAAACAATGAATCATAACGAATCATCACAACCCAAATTTTGATCAAACGAACAAAACCCCATTTCCGAATGATCCTCAATTTCATTGGAAGATCAAATACAAAAAAAAATAAAAATAAATTACATAGACAAATCAAGTTTACCTCTTATTTCCAGAAGACACAAGAAATCAGAGCACGAAATTCGAAGCTTTGTGATAGGAATCACTTCTCCTCTTCGAAAAATGAGCAATGCTATAGGCACTAACAAGTGTACCAATAATTACACTAACTGTACACATGACATTACCACATCAATGCACTATTCAATACATGGATAGATTCATCCACTAAAAAAGTGACACATGGACAATTAGTGTAATAGTTGGTACACTAGTTAATGCCTGTAGCATTTTCCTTTGGGCAAAGAAGGGAGAGAATATAGATAAGGCCCTGATTTTGGATTCAAAATTTGAACCGATTTTTATTTTATTTTATATTTTTTATCAATGACAGCCCATCAATTGGACTACCGCCCTTAAACATAGAGGTATTTACAGGAGTGCCACTCAAAAGTTAGTTTGTGAGAGGGATATTTTTGAGCCGTTAGATTTGGCAGAATGAATGGTTGAGATTTGTTAAAAGAGCATATTATTTTGGTATCTTTGGAGATACCCTCCTTGTTTTGTTATATAGATTGGGGGAGATCTTATTATACTTTTTGAACAAGTGTAGTTGAGAATTAGGAACGTTCTTTTCTACTATGCCATGTTTATGTTTGACCTGATCCTTTTTGACTTTTGTGTTACTTTGAGCTGTTGTATTTAAATTGCTTTTGACCTGATTAATTAAAAGTGATTTGAGCTCTTGTGATTAAATCAAGTTTCTCATATAAATGGCTCATGCACCCCAGTTCGAATGAGTCCAAACTAGCACCGGCAATGGTAATTAACGAATAAGTGGGATGGATTTGAGTGAAAATTATTATTAGAAATGAGAGTATTTTTATCTGCTTAATACTATAAGGCCCCGTTTGGATGCCGGACTTGCACCTGGATATAACAAGCGCCAGGATTTGTAATCCCGGTCCCACCTCATCTCCACCGTTTGGTTGCCCCTTCTTCTTCCCCGACTTGTTTACTGTAGGGACTGCAAATCACCCCTGGGGTGGATTTGTGAACGCTGGGTTGGACCCTATCGTTAGCAAATCCGGGTGGAATTGGGTCCGTTTTACCCCTGTAAATCCACCTTGGTTTTCACTTGTGGAGGAGAGAGAGAAAGGGAGGGAGGGAGAGGGAGAGGGAGAGGGAGGGAGAGAGGGATTACACGTTCTGACTTTCTTGACTCGCCAACAATGGAGTTTTTCGGCAAAAATTCAAACGGAAAATCACTTGTGGCCAACCGGCCGGACCACCTGCTGGACAGCCGGCTGTCCTACCGTCCCCAGAAGCCCACTCATTTGGGAAACCCATTTCGAAAATATTATGGCCCACTCATGGAGCAAATTTGTTTATATCTAATTATTTTTTCGGAAATAATAGCCGATTCAATTTGTAATTATTTTACATTGAAGTTGACTGCTTCACTTTGTATATTTTTTTTCAGAAATATTATTTTAAATATCTAATATAGTTTATATATATTTATGTATTTTTTCTAAAATTATTATTGAATTATTCTAATTATAATGAAATTAATTCATATTGTCAATTTAATTACTAATAAACTAGGGACAATTCAGTCATTTGCCCTCTTCTCCTATCATATCCACCCTTCAAATCCCCTTTCTCAAAAAATTATCCAAACACCTCATATACAAATCCACCCTTCTTAAGAGGTGGGCCCACCCTTATTACAAATCCACCATCATTACAAATCTACCCTCAAATCCACCCTCATTTCAAATCCACCCAAAATCAAATCCGGCATCCAAACGGGCCGTAAGAATGCATTAACGTTATCGTCGTTACTCCTCCTCGTACCCTGACTCTATTATTTTGAAAAAGTGTACCATCGATTGAGGAATTGTTGCCACTTTTTCTACGGGAATGCAATTTCCCCAAAAATAAACTTAGCTAGTTGGCTGAAACTTCTCTTTTTTTTTTTTTTTTGTTGCTTTGTAAAAATAGTTCTTCCTTTTCCAACCAAATATTTAGAATCAAAACATTTGAATCCGTCAAAATATAATTATATCTAATTAATTTTCACAAGTCAGAAATTGAATTCAATAAACACAAATGAAACTCCAATTTCAAAAGTTCAACGAAAAATAGGAAATGAACAAGAACATCAATTAATTAAAAATTTATTTGAAGAAATTAAGATTCAAGTATGAAATTTCATCCTAGTCCCACGAGTAACTAATTTTGCCCGACGTATTTGACAAGAAGAGTAGAGTACAACAAAAGAAAGAAAGGGTAAGAGCGAAATCAAAAGCTACTTAATTCTCAGAGCATGTTGTACAAAATTAAGTTATTCTCAAAACTAATTTAGTTCACTTTATGAAACAAGTCAAACTATGACAATACATCAACCTAAAAAACCGACTCAGTTTCTCGAACAATCCCTCAGCTTTCCAAAGAATTTCATGTAAGGAAGTGTCCAAAAGCCTTATAGACGGTTAGCGGTATATTAAATACTTAACACAATATATATATACATAAATTAATTTATTCTTTTTCTATTAAACTTCTAAAATACCTAACAAGCATAAAATTAGATGAAATCAGACTATATGAAACATAAACCAGATCTAACAATATATATATGCTATGACGTGTATATCAACAGTCGAGGAAACCTGCTGGTTCTGGCATGTTAAGAAATTTTTTGCACGAAAAAAAATGGTTGAGGTAATGTTGGAACTTCTAAAAACAGAAGTGAGGAGTTTGTTGGAAACCGCGAGTGGGATACTTATGTATCCATTGAAGCTCTGAACACAAGAGAACCGGTACTAACTTTTATCAATAGAAGTACAAATGTTGATTACAAATAAGAGTACGTGGTGATGAGGGGCAGTTTTTCAAGCACGTTGCTTTAGACTAGCTTGATTCTAATTTTTGACTCGGGATATGTACGTGGCTTGTATTCAAATACTAGTGTTAGACATAGTGCTACGCACGAAATTGCATATTGATCATTGTTGTGGCTTTCGTTAGGTTAAGATAATAAAACTTAAAAGATTGGTTACAATTAAAGTGAATGATATTTGTCCGATTTTTCAAATGGAAAAGCTAATTTATAGGCTGCTCTAACCGTCGTTTTAATATGTGTAAATAGCCAACTCGATTCCAACACAAATCTGCTTTTGAAAATATGGGTAACAAAAGACATTCCTATCCCAATGAGTAATGGCAAGAAGAATCCTAACAACAATTAGGAATGCCAAATAGCCAACAAAGACTCTGGCCACCATAATAAATAGTTTTTAGCTTTCCATAAACAGAAATATAATAAAGTGGCCTTTCTCAAGGAAATTTTCGATGTAACCCAATTTTTTTGTTCTGCCAAAACCTCTGTAGAGAATCACAAAGCTCAAAAAACAATGTTTCGTCTAGCTTAATTGCCCTAATCTCTATCAAACACTTTGTAAATATGCAGTTTAAGCTCTATAAAAAGAGTCAATGTATCAGATAAACTTTTAAAATAAAATGAGGAATTCGCAGATTTCGTAAATTCCACTATGTGGACATGATAGATCAGCTCTCATAGACATCTATGGCATTAGAACACTCGAATGCATGGAAATCTTGTCAGGTCCGGCCCTGAGATTTCCGGGGCCCTAAGCACATAATCAATTTGGGGCCCTTCACATTTAAAGAAGCACTATAATTTGAAAACATATAAACTAAAAAACTTGCAAGAATTTGAATTTAGAAGTGACAAATTTTCATTTTCCTCATTCACCAAATTTTCATTTTCGTCGTTCACCAAATTTTCAACTTCTTCATTTTCCAAGTCGTGAACTAATTGTTCCGTAGTTGTTGGACACTTTACTTTTTTTTTTTCTCTTCTCATATATATCCAGACGGGTAACTTCTTTTAAGAGGCATGATAAGCTGAGACAAAAAAAAAAAAAAAAAAAGAGAACAAAGGAAGCATTATTTTTTATTTCTTATCCCTTTTTAATAGATTAATACAAATTTTATTGCATAACATTAAATATATAATGGTTTCAATTGAAAATTAAACAAATAAACACCAAGCACAACACCAAATGCCAACATATTTATTCTATATGCATCAAAAGAATGAAAGATTCGAAAAAAAAATTAAAGAATTGCATACCTTTTTGTTTTGAGATTAAGGCACAAAACAATCACAAAGAGGGGAGAGAAGGAGAGCTTGTTGTAGGCTTGACTGGGTTGTAGTGGCAACTGGCAATCGGAATCCCTGGCGGCAATCAGAACTCTTTTCTCCCCTTAGTCGGTCAGTTGTTCCATTGTCGGTTTCTTAGGGAACGAATAAAGAGGATGGGTTTTAACCTTTTCTATTTGTTTTCTATTTGTTCAATTTTCAGAAATCGAGAACAGATAAAAAAGATGGCTGGATGGGTATCCTTTCTAAAAGACATGTTCTGGGCTTATTAGAATTCGGGTCTTTATTTTTTTCGTGGGCCTCATAACTTAAGGTGGTTGGGGCCCTATTGAGTGTTTATTGGGCTAAAAAGAGTCCTAGGGTTCCATACTAACCCATTGCAGCAGGGGGGCCCTTTGCCACCGCCTGGTGGGCTTGGCCCAAGGGCCGGCCTTGAATCTTGTCAAAGCAACACACGAAATTTTGTGGCAAATTGAAAACACTCCAAAAGCTTAATTACATAAACGAAATGAGAAACCGAGTGCACTGAAATCTGATAAAAGAGAAATTAGATGGTGGAACCAAGAGGGGTCTCCAGCCATTTTGTCGATACCCATAGATTCAAACCAAAATCAAGGGGGAAATAGTATATCAGTGGTTAAAGGGGCTAATAATTCCATCTTCTCGTTCCTCCAGAACTGGTACATGCAGGCCTTGTTTGGTTTGGTTTCCAAAAACCAGTTTTCTCAATTATTATTCAATTATTACTCCTATTTTTAAATATTATTTTTACTTTTCTCTCTATCTCTCTCCAATCATTAATACCTATTTTTTAATTATTATACCTATTTCTCCCTCTAATCATTACAAAAACCAAAACTCAAAACCAAACCAAACACAACCGCAAGTAGTTCAAGGCTAAATCGGTTCAAGCAATACCATGACAGAATCTATAAACTTTAAGTTGACAAGTTAATAACATTTACAAGAGCTTCTTTGCCTCAAGCAGTACAACAATTGAAGTTTTACCCGAAGATCTAAAAGTGTTTATACATAAGTCCTCGTCGCAAGCGATTAAAATCGGCTCACCGTCCTCATCTTCATACATGATATCATAAGCTTCAGCCTTTAGGTTCAGCCTCTTACCAACTTGCTGATGCAATTCTTCTAGTCCCGACCACAAAGGCAACTTAAACTTTATTGTAAAACCATTTTCGTATTTTGCCCTTATCGTCACCGTTTTCGTATCTTGGACTGCTGTATCACGTGGCTTTACATGAGCAACACTATCTAACACTCGATTAGAAGGCCTATCAAAAGTCAATTGTAAGATTCCTTCCTCATGCAGGGATGCTTGGTTAGAAGGCATATCAGAAGTCAATTGTGAGATTCCATCCTGATGTTCAATTTTAACCCAGTTTTACCCTTTTTCCTTTTTTGTGGTATGATGCTGCCTTCTTCTGAACAAGCTACGTCCAAGTTGCTGCGTTCGGCAGCGATGAAACTCCCGTTATTTACTGCATCCATTGATGGCTGACCCGGATCTGGTGGTCCCATAGCTCGTCCTTCATTCTGCAAGGGTCCAAGAACACTTATCTGATTTAACAACAACAACACAACAATAACATAACCAATTTAGTCCCTAATAATTGGAGGTATGGGCGGAGGATGGATAGGAGACAGACCTAACATTTGGCAATAAATGCACAAAGTGGCTGCTCCCAGAATACCACTGAAACAAATGGATTGGAGATAGACCTAACCTTTGGCAATAAATGCACAAAGTGGCTGCTTACAGAATACCACTGAAACAGTGGTCCCCCTATACCGTCGCGTTTGTTGCGGAATCATGCCCTCAAATCAAAGCCAAAAGGCATCATAGAGGGCAGACCCAAGAATCATTTTGATTTATGTGCACATATGCTTCTTTCATTCAGCATCCAGAGCATTGGCGTCGCACAAACTTATCTGATTTAACAATTCGTACAAATTTAAGGAAAGAATTATTTGCTCTTTTTACTTCTTCTATTTTTATTTTTATTTTTGCTCGGCAAAAAAATGCTTTTTTTACCTAATTACTACCAACAAGAAAAATTACTTATCAGAAATGAACAAGTGAGTTACTTGTAGATTTGGCCACCGAGTGATCCCATGCTGTCTACAGATGCGCTTCATTGTGGATACACTAACTGCGTGAGAAAGAATTAGCTGGTTCACACACAAGAATACAAGATCCAGATGGCAAGCAACTTGTAATCTAAGTGAAGAAGCTTACCATCAAGACTTTTCGCAACATCTACACGTCTATGTCCAAAATGTTGTCGGAGACTCTCAAACGTAACAATACTTTCATTCTCCAAATGAGAACTAGATGGGCAGCTATGATCTGTCGGTTCTGTCCTGACATCATGCGGCCCATATTTTGTAGGATCAACTTCCAGATCTTCTGGTGAATTAAGGTGCCCAATATCTTCAACATTTGGTAACGCCAAGGGAAATACCTCCTCCTTTCGCCAATTTGGAATCAAGGAGAGAGTAAGTAAATTTGACGTCCTATGGATTTACCTTTTTTTTTTTTTTTTTCAATTCATTTTCTCAACCAATTTCAAAAAGCGCCCTAGTTCAAAGGAAGCAGAAACCATGCTTGAATTATGTCTCTGAACCTGAATTAAATTTAAATTACATTTATGGCATGGTCTGAAAGCGACTAACCTTTTTTAAGTCGCGAGGAGGCCACCGATGGATACCATATTTCCTACAGACACACGTCGATTCGCTATCTGCAACAGATAAATTCAGATAAAACAAAGTTGCAATCATTATGGAGGTACTAAATTGATGAGTTTTACAATGAAGCCATGCAAATAAGACTTCTTTGGATTTTGCAGTACTCTAGAAGTACCCCAATATAGTATCGATCGGAAGCGAAGAAAATGAGTTTTGTTCGTTCAGGACATCCCACCGATCGCTACCTGTCCAGGAATTGATCCTAAATCTGGCACAAATCGACATCATATGTTCATGAAAATTAGTCTCCATAAAAGATATGGCAAGCTAAAAATCAAAGGTAAACGGGGGGTAACATCTATGCACATCCCACACACACCCATCCGTAACTAGCAAGAAAATCACTCAAGTAATACCATAAAAGTCTTGACAACTGAACCAAAATATGCAAACAGTACACACTCATTCACTATTACACCCAATAGAAATGTGTAGCACAACCCAAAAATGCAAGTGGCATGGAACAAAACTACCTAGTCAGAAGTTCGAGTGGAACAAAAACAATTACAAACATGGACTGTAGCCTGTATGTAGTAATGGCAACGGGGCGGGTTAGGGCGGATTTTGACATACCCCGACCGCAAACCGAAAATCTATCCCCACCCTTGCCCCTAACCAGACCGGGTAATGGATGGTAAGGGTTTACCCGCTCCGCCCCCTCCTATTTTTTTTACATGTTAAAAGATTATTCCAAAATTAGTGAGTACAAATAATAAAAGTTCACAAAATAACAATTACAACTTAACCAACATCGACTATATAGAAAATGAAAAATAATTGATATATAATGTGAGATTTTAGTTGTAAGGGTAAAAATATAAGAATAAAAAAAAATTTGTGACGGTTATTGGAGAGAGTGATGTCTATCGTAACCCTACCCTAAAAATTACTCCCTCCGTTCCAAAAAGAGTAATGTATTCCATTTTGGGTTGTTCCTAAATACGTGTGATGTTAAAAAGTTAATGGATAAAAGTTGTACATTTCCTATTTTGTCTTTAAAAGTAGATTCTTTTTTGGAAAGTTAAGTGGGTAAAGTTTAAAGATGATGTCTCCATCCATCAAGAGAAATAATAGAAAGTGAAGGTATAAGTTGGAAAAAAGTTGTTGATCAAAAGAAAAAATGTTTGGAAATAGTTTATGTAAAATGTGTAATGACGATGTTTTCATAACAAGTTGAAATGACGGAGCACTACACTTAAAAAGGAACGGATGGAGTAATAGATACCACCCCTGTTGTGGCGTGGCGAGGTGAGTAGCCATCTCTAAGTTTAGGAGAGAGAAACTGTGGAGAGATCCAAGACTCACCGGAATTGGGAGGTGGAGTGACCACCTGTTGATTACTGGTCTCGGCATCTAAAGCAGACGTTGATGAAAATGAGTATAAAGGATTCCAAAAGCAAATTCAAAGGAGAGAGACAGACAGACAGAGGGGTTACATACCGGAAAGAGGATGCAAAGGAAGCCTGTTTTGATCGACCGGTATATCATCTTACATCTGTTCATGAAGCTGAGATTAACAAAAGCGAAAATTTTACTACTTCACCACTAACTGCACACAATCTATAAGCTCTTTTGTGGTATAAATATAATTTTGTTTGAAGAAGAAACTATTGTCTTTGTTTTTATTGAAAGTAGTTAACTTTTTGCATAATATTTGCTCCCGAATATGACAAATTCTGAATTACTTTTGAATGTATATTTTGTATTGACTAACTTCACAAACTTATATACACAAGAATACATCAAGAACTCCTTTAATTAAGGAAATCACAATCAAATCTCCTAATCCTGAGATACAATAAATCACAATCAAATCTCCTAATCCTAGGATACAATCAAATCTCTTAATGCTAGGATACAATCAGAGATGGAGGAATAAAGATAAGCTGAGATATTCAAAATATATGATTCTTATCACTCCCCCTCAAGTTGGAGCATGGATATCCATAATACCCAACTTGGCAGCCAAGTGATGTAACTGCTTTGCACCAAGGGCTTTGGTGAAGATATCCGCTGGCTGTTGAGCTGTAGGAATATGCATCGTTCGAATGATCCCGTCTTGGAGCTTTTCACGAATTAGATGACAATCTATTTCTATGTGCTTAGTTCGCTCGTGGAACACTGGATTCGTGGCTATGTGAAGTGCAGCTTTATTGTCACAAAAAAGGGTCGCTGGCTGAGGGTGATGGATTTTAAGGTCCTCCAACAAATATCTGAGCCACATTATTTCGCAACACGTAGTAGCCATAGATCTATACTCCGCTTCTGCCGATGACCGTGAGACGGTTGTTTGCTTCTTGGGACTTCCACGAAACGAGGGAATCCCCAAGAAGTATGCAATACCCTGTCATAGACTTACGAGTTTCGTTGCAGCTAGCCTAATCTGAGTCACAAAAAGCCTGTAGTTGCACTGAACTTGTTGATGATAAGAATATTCCTTGACCTGCTGATTGTTTCAAGTATCTTAGAATACGGTGGGCTGCCTCAAGATGCGGCCTTCTTGGTTTGGCCATGAATTGGCTTAAAGTGTGCACTGCATACATGATGTCTGGTCGAGTGACGGTTAAATAAATCAACCTTCCTATCAATCGACGATAGGAACAAGAATCCTCTAAAAAGGCACCATCAGTGGAATTGAGTTTGAGATTTTGCTCCATAGGAAATGTTGCAGGCCTTGTTCCCACAAATCCTGTATCCTTGAGAATATCAAGAGCATATTTTCTTTGTGACAAAAATATACCTTTCTTGGATCAAGCAACCTCTATTCCCAAAAAATATTTGAGATTCCCAAGATCCTTGAGTTTGAATTGAGCCTGAAGGACGGTCTTCAAAGCGTTGATGGACTGCAAGTCATTCCCCGCTAGAATAACGTCATCCACATAAACCAAGACTCCTGTGAATGAGTCACCATTGGAGCGGGTGAATAAGGAGTAATCAGCTTTGGATTGATTGTAACCTGCAGCAAGAAGAGCATCTGAAAATTTAAGGAACCATTGGCGTGATGCTTGTTTTAGTCCATAAAAGGATTTATTGAGTTTACACACTTTTGTCTCCCCCTTTCGTCCAAAACCATGTGGGATATCCATATAAAATTCTTCTCAAGATCACCGTGCAAAAAAGCATTGTTGACGTTGAGTTGATGTAAGTTCCAACCATTAATGGCTGCTAGAGCAAGTAAAACTCAACTGTAACCAATTTTGCCACCGGCGCAAAGGTTTCCTTGTAATCAAGGCCCCATTTTGGTTGTATCCTTTCGCAACCAACCGAGCATTGTAGCGCTCAATGGTACCATCAGCATGGTACTTTATTTTGTATACCCATTTGCATCCAATGGGACGTTTTCCTGGTGGAAGAGGGGTTAGTGTCCAGGTGTTATTAGCTTCAAGTGCTTGAATTTCAGCTTGCATTGCCTCTCGCCATTTGGGATCATGGACAGCCTGTGATAAAGTTTTTGGTTCTTGTCCAACTGATATGGACGCTACAAAGGCTTTATGATTAGACGAGTAACGATGATAAGAGATAAATTTGGACAAGGGATGAGCAGTGCTGACCTGTGTCACCAAAGTCGAGTTGGAAGATTGAGCTGGGCGAGAAGGGAGTCTGGGACCTACCTCATAATCCTGTAAATAACTTGGCTATTTGGTGGGTCGATGAGGTCGTGATGACACAATTTCAGGTGAGACCATTAGTACTGGATCATGAGAAGTAGTAGGTATATTTAGGGTTGGTGATGTAGAGTGTGGCGGGGAGCTACCACATTGTTCAATTCCAGAATTATCAACAGAGTCATTGAGTGATTCTGTTGGGGATAAATTATGTTCAAGAATTGGACAAGGTGAGGTTTGAGAATCAAACAATATACGAGTGTCATGTGAAAAAGGGAATTGAGTTTCATGGAAAATCACATCACGGGAGATAAAAATTGTATTGGTTTCCAAGTCATAGACTTTGTAGCCTTTTTGCCCATGTGGATATCCAAGAAAAATGCATTGTTTGGCTCGAGCATCAAACTTGGAAGGTTTGAGATGGTGGGTTGAAGCAAAACAAAGACACCCGAAAACCCTTAGATGATTGTAGGAGGGTGAAACAGTGAACAACGTCTCATAAGGAGTTTTGCCGGACAATATGGGTGTAGGAGTACGATTAATAAGGTAAGTGGCAGTCAAAACAGTCTCCCCCCAAAATTGTTTTGGTAAGCTAGCTTGGAATAATAATGCTCGAGAAACATTCAAGAGATGTCCGTGTTTGTGCTCCACCACTCCATTTTGTTGTGGTGTGGCTACACAACTAGTTTGATGCATTATTCCCTTCTCAGATTAAAAAATAGGCATTATAAATTCCAACCCATTGTCACCACGAATGGTCTTAACCCGACGACTAAACTGTGTTTCAACAAATTGAATGAAGGATTTAAGGATAAAACGGGTTTCTGATTTGTGTCTCATCAAATAGACCCAAGTACAGCGAGTGAAATCATCCACAATCGTAAGAAAATAGTGAGCTCCAGATAAAGAACTTGTTCTATAACCTCCCCAAATATCAATATGCAATAATTCAAAAGGTGTAGATGCGGATATTGTACTCAATGAAAATTGATTCCTTTTTTGTTTAGCTAAAGGGCAAATAGAACAAAGCTGGATATCAGAAGAAGGAATTCTGAAACATTTCTAGAGAGGAAATTCAAACATTTATTGGATAGGTGTCCCATGCGTTGATGCCATAGCATGGAGTCAGATTGACTGGATTGAGATGAAGCACACATGGAAGGAGTGAAATAGTATAGCCCATCTCATTCTCTACCCATCCCAATCATCGTCCTCGAGCGTTGGTCCTAAATGACATAAGAATTAGAGGAAAAAGTCAGCAACAAACTGGATTCTTTGGAAAGTTTGCTGATGGAAATAAGGTTGAATTGAAAAGAAGGCACACGTAACACATTTGTGAGAGTCAAAGTGGGTGAAATGGCCACAGATCCAACATGTGTTACTGGGGTGGTTATCCCATTAGGAAGTCGTACTGTGCTATTCCCAAGCGATTGAATGGAAGTAAGAAAGGATGGTGACTTAACCATATGGTCTGTTGCACCACTATCCAAAATCCATGAAGGGGAATCAGTAATCGACGAAAGGCAAAGAGAATTACCTGAGAGATTTGAAATAGAAACATTGCTACTTGCTTGGTTAGCAATATGTGGTGACTTTGGGATGAGAGCTAAAATTTGACGGCATTGCTCTTGAGTGAATGTGAAGGAGTTTGTGCTAGGATGTTGCTTTTCAATGGATGAGTGGACAACTTGGTTAACAGTAGCATTAGAGGGAGCTTTGTAAAGGCGATGTCCAGGTGGGTATCCATGAATAGCATAGCACTTTGCCATTGTGTGACCGACCCAGCCACAATGCTCACATGTTGGTCGATCACGTGTTCCTCCTTTCTTCTTGTCAGTGCTCTTGAAATTCTTTTGGCCATTAGCATTGCTCTTGGACGCAAGGGCCGCAGCTTCAGGAATATGGATCATTGAAACAATGTCCCTTTGTCATTCCTCTTGTACAAGCAGGGAGTAAACCTTGTTGATAGTGGGAAGCGGCTCCATTAACAAGATTTGCCCTCGAACTGTGGAATAGGACTCATGGAGTCCCATAAGAAATTCATGGTCCTTTGACGTCGTTGATATTCAAGCACCTCCGTCATGGCTCCACAAGAACAAGAGGGTGTAGGAGAAAGTGCATTAAGCTCGTCCCACAAACCCTTTAGTTTTGTGTAGTACGTGCCAATCGACATCATATCCTGCATGAGATCATGAATCTCACGCTCAATCTGAAAAAGATGAGGCGCATTGGTCTGGGAAAATCGTTCCTTAAGATCTTTCCACATTTCTTGGGCTGAGTCGGAATAAATTACGCTCGCAGCAAGATCCTTAGAAAGGCTGTTGAGTAGCCAAGAAGTAACCATGTTATTACAACGAATCCATTGGTTGAAAGATGGATCCGTTGCGGTGGGTTTGGGAATCGATCCATCAGTGAGACCCACCTTATTTTTGGCACTTAATGCCATGACTATAGCACGACTCCATGTGACGTAGTTGTCACCCGTCAATGGCTGGGATACCAACATCACCCCAGGTTGATCGGAAGGATGGGGATACAAGGGATGAGACGGATTCTCATACTCTTTTGGAACCAAAGTTTTGGAACTGGAGACTGAAGTTGTATCTCCCATCGAAATGAAAAGAAAGCTATCGGAATGGACATCTTTTGATTTGAACAGAGAATGGTCTGCAGGAGCGTTACAGCTCTGATACCATGACAAATTCTGAATTAATTTTGAATGTATATTTTGTATTGACTAACTTCACAAACTCATATACACAAGAATACATCAAGATCTCCTTTAATTAAGGAAATCACAATCAAATCTCCTAATCCTAAGGTACAATAAATCACAATCAAATCTCCTAATCCTAGGATACAGTCAAATCTCTTAATGCTAGGATACAATCAGAGATGGAGGAATAAAGATATGCTGAAATATTCAGAATATATGATTCTTATTAGGCTCAGTTTGGATGACAACAATCTTGAGGGGGAATGGGAATGTGACGCCTTCTTTTCATGATTCCAATGTTTGGAACAAACAGGAATAGGAATGTGATTCCATACTTTTCTAATTCCGGCGTTTGGAATAGTCAGGAACATGAATGTGATTTCTGATGACACATTCAACCCGGAATCATATTCCCAAACTGAGTGGGAATCTGATTCCTCCCTTACTCCATGGGAATCTCAGATTCCTGGCTCATTCAATAAGAAAAGGAAATGTTTATTTCAATAAATTTCCAAAATAATTGTTTCCTACGCAAGATTACTCGATTAATCCAAACACCGTAATGAAATTACTCCAGGTATCAAATTCCTAGGAATTTGATTCCCAGTAATTACATTCCTATTCCTATCCAAGGAAATTCCTAGGAATTTGATTCCCGGTAATCACATTCCTATTCCTACTCAAGATTTTGGTCATCCAAACACAGCCTTAGGGTAACTAGAAATTTTAACTCCGTGGCTTAAGGGAAGCCCGTGGAGGTCGATTCCTAAATCCAGCAAATCGGAATCACGTTTTCATGAAAATTTACTAGTCAATTGTAGAGAGAGAGAGAGAGAGAGAGAGAGAGAGAGAGAGAGAGAGAGAGAGAGAGAGCTCACCGGAATTAGTCTCAGAAAACTCCGGACTGTAAAAACCACCGTGAGGAACTGAGAATCAAGGCCTCCTGGGCAATTAGTATTTATGGTAGCGAAATGCGCCATTTTACTCCTATTGAAGGGTTCCAGTTCAAAAAATATATATATGATAGGTTCACCAGAGGGGAGAGGGCCAACTTGTCCTGGCCAAACAGGTAAGGAACATGAAGGGAAATTGTAATTAATGTATTCACAATCGTTCAAATCTATAAAAAAAAAAAAAAAGGATCAGATAGAAAATGATAAAAGTAGAAAGGAGGGTTCGAACGTCCACTACCCCTGTTCATTGTGTTCAATGACTATAAGGTGTAGGTTGCTTGCAAGAAACGCTCTTTTGGATCAGGTCAATGATCTATATTCTATCACAACTCAGAACACTCAAAGTTTAAAACACTCGAAACGATCAAAACAAAGACCCAGTCGTAGCCATCAAAACTTCAAAAAATAAACAATTAAATGGATCAATCATCAATCAATACCTTATAGAAATAATGAAGAAAAACTTGGGTGTAAATAGGGTAGAAGCTGACGTATGCCCTTTCAGTACATTTGGGCTGTTCAAAAGTGTGTTGGCTGTGGTCTAAATTAAAATATTCTCTCATGTCTCTCTCTCCTCTTCCTCTCTCATTTTTCTCTCTCTAAATCCAGACAATCCAAACACACTTTGGATGGCCCGGAAGTTTCTCTCTAAATCTAGACCATTCACTTTCCTTTTTCCCGCCCCACTTTCTCATGTTACCACCAATCCACGTCCACTCTCTCTCTCTCTCTCATGCCTTTCCTTTTTCCGGATGTTTCTTCCCTCTTTTTTATCAGCTCACTTTATTCTTTGTTTTTATTAAGAGTGAACTAAATAACCGCCAGACTGCAAATCTAGTCCAAACCACTCTAAAAAAAAAAAAAAAAAATCATTGTAGCTAAATAAATTATATATATAAATTTCATAATCTAATGCTTCATTCCTCACCGGCCACCAATCGAGACCAGTTGAGCTCCGTGTGCAAATACATACCAAAATTTTCAGGAAACACTTCCCTTTCCTCCACGCTACCGCTGCTCTTATCAACACAATCATCAGCCCTTCTCACCACAGGGAGTAATTGATTTGCTTCCTCCATTTTGGACCGTCTACCTTGCTTGGTTTGGTTTTTGTGTTTGGGGAATCAGGGCTGGAACAAGGGTTTTGAATGTCAAAGGCCTAATTTAAAAATTGTGCCCTAATTAAGAGTAAACATTTAAACAATTTTTACAGCAACAATCAGAATACAAGAAAGGTAAAACAATATAAAAATCTACTAATTATTATATAACAACACAAAATATAAAATCTCCAATGTCTTTTTTATTTTAGTTAACTTTTTTATTTTATTGTAGGTCTTAAGTTTAATTGATCAGTTGTAAAAGTTAATTTGTTATATGTTTTATTTTGGGCCTTTAGGCTTAATGGACTTTTTTTGTTTAGGCCTATTATAAAATCGGATGGGGGTTTTTTTTTTGTTTTTCCTATTGGGCTACAAAGACCCTACTCAAGCCTCATAGTAATAATAATGAGAGTGCCCCTAATTTTTTTTGGGATTTTTTGGATGCCTAAAGCCTAAGCTTCTTGGGTCTTGGGTTGGGCTGGCCTTATAGGGAATGAAAGGAGGAAATATGATGATAATGATTGGAGAGAGATAGAGAGAGAAAAGAAAAGAAAATTTGAAAATAAGGGCAGTAATTTGAGAGAAATGTGAATAATGATTGAGAAAACTGGTCGCAAAATCCAAAACAAACTAGGTGCATGGGCCTTTCATGTGTTGTCCCGTACAATAAATAACCCATTTTGTAAAGTTAGTGGGTAAACAGGCCAGAGGTCTGTGCTAGTGGCGCGCTGCTCGTGCAAATTTGGAGCCCCTCGGGTCCCGTTGATTGATCCGAGTCATTCATTTTGTTTGTCTCATTGAATATGTATTCCACAAAAATTCAGGTTGATCGGACATTTGTAACTACTTGATCGGTTAATATTTAGCTTCTTTTTTTGCAGAAAAAAATCACCAACTATTCTAAAACTTCATTTTACCCCATATCGTTCACAACCAATAAACCTCCTTGCTAGTAGTCTAAGATGTATTGACCTTCCCCACTTGTTGCAGTAGTAGATAGGTGGTGAGTCCATCTTCTTCTCCTTTACACTTCTCTTCTCTCTCTCTCTCTCTCTCTCTCTCTCTCTCTCTCTCTCTCTCTCTCTCTCTCTCTCTCTCTCTCTCTCTCTCTCTCTCTCTCTCTCTCTAGGGTTGTGCTCTATTTTCAATTTTGTGTTTTGGGGGAAAGAGTTACAATAGTATATACAAGGGAGATAATGGGAGTGACGATTTCCCTCCAAAATGAGTGGTGGAGGGTTGGTGGAGGGTAAAATACCCAGAGTGCCCTCTTTTTTGACGGAAGAGGGAGACGGAGTTAGATGGGGGGACTAAATCGATTAACATTTGTAACATTGGGGATTAAATTGGTCGAATATTTATGTTGGGGACCAAATTCGCCACTCACTTATACTTTGGGAACTAAAAAGGTAAAAAGGTAAAAGTCAATAGCCTGCTCTAATTGTCGTTTTAATATCTTTGCAAACAATTAAAAGCTGGTAAATAGCCAACTCGATTTCAACACAAATCTACTTTTGAAAATAAGGGTAACAAAAGACATTCCAATCCCAATTATGAAATGGTAAGAAGAATCCTAACATCAACTACGAATGCCAAATAGCCAACAAAGAAACTGATCACCATAATAAAGAGTTTTTAGCTTTCCTTAAACAGAAACACAATAAAGTGGCCTTTCTCAAGGAACTTTTCGATGTAACCCAATTTCTTTATTTTGTTTGTTCAGCCAATGCCTCTGTAGCGCATCTCAAAGCTCAAAAAATAATTTTTCGTCAAGCTTCATTGCCCTAATCTCCATCAACCACTTTGTAAATAAGAATATGCAGCTAAGCTCTATGAGAGTCAATGTAATCAGCCCCTCATCCAAAAGCAGGGCCAGCTCCAAGATTCTTCAGGATTTTTATTCAGCGCAGAAAAAAATGGTATATTTATCTTTTTAGTCCCCAAAGTATTCGCGAAATGTCAATTTGGTCCCCAATATTCAAATCGTGTCTATCGAGTCTCCAATGTGTGTTTAAATGGTCCCTGTGTCTAACTCCGTCAGTCTTCTCCGTCAAATGCAGGGGTAATTTCGAAACTTCACCCCCACAAAGCTTATCTTCACCCCTCAAATACTGATATGTGCGGGCTGCAGGAGTGGCGCCAACGGTGGGTGGCTCCGGCGGAGGAAGATCAAGGGGTTGCTGTGGATCGGAGATGGGGACGGAGAAGGAGTCTCCGGAGATGGAGTCGGAGACGGAGTTGTTATCACAATCCCCGGAACGGTAGATAAGCTACCAAGTGCAACGGCTCTTCTTCTTCGTTGCCGTTGTCGGACATAGCTAGGCAAATTATTTCCGCATGTGTTCCTGTATCAATATATGTATTTAAAGTTCAATTTAAAACTCGTGCACCAAAATTAGATTTTTTCAGGAATTTCTCTCACATGCAATTGGTAGTGATTGGTCCTAATTCTCACAGAGGTGATGATTTGCATATGGCTGGATTCAATCTGATTGCCCCCTTCTTTGAATTGCTATGATCGGCGAGGCAAAGTTCCCATATAGCGGTTTTCTCGGAAACCACGGCAGGGATAGTGGTTTTGGTTCCAGGGGAAAAAGGTACTAAGGCTTAGTTTTTCATTTGATTTTGGCAACTGGGTTGCTAAAATCAACCATGATTTTAGCAAATGAGTTCAACAGGTGCTAAAATCATGGTACTTCAAATCAAAAAATTAAGTGTTTTCGTGTATTATTTTTTTAGACAGGGATTGTGTTTTGTTGTGATTGTAGAGAGAGAGAGAGAGAGAGAGAGAGAGAGAGAAGGGTGTGGGGGTTGAAGCTAAGGATTTAGAGGTTGAAGATAAGCTTTGTGGGGGTGAAGTTTCGAAATTACCCCTGCATTTGACGGAGAAGACGGACGGAGTTAGACACAGGGACCATTTAAACACACATTGTGAACATTGGGGACTTGATAGACACGATTTGAATATTGGGGACCAAATTGACATTTCGCGAATACTTTGGGGACTAAAAAGGTAAATAAGCCGAAAAAAATACATAGCATGTTTATGATGAAAAATTGAATGCAAAATAATACTCCTAATACTATAATAATAATTCTAACTAGGCTCCGGGATTTTCCTTGGGCTCCCATAATTTATTGGGCTAGCCTTGTTTTGTTTTGTTGAGTTATAAAATTTTGGTTCAAATTTAGTTGAAAATTTATTTAATTTAACCTTGCACGAGTAACCCATTGCAAACAATACTAACGTAAATTTAATTATATCTATTTTTTTTTTCAATGCATTTTTTTAACCCAATGAGGTCGCTTGACCATGTTGGGTCAAGAGTGGAGTCGCCCCTGTCTTAAAGCACATTTGCACATTAAGAAAAAAACAGAAAGATAAACTTTTAAAATAGAACAAGGAATTCGCAGATTTTTTGTAAATAAGAATGAATTAATATCTTAATTGTAAATTCCCCTATGTAATTTTTTGTAAATAACATATATGGCATGAGAACACACGAATGCATGGAGATCTTGTCAAAGCAACACACGAAATTTCGTAGCAAATTGAAACACTCCAAAAGCCATGGCAGAGAACACATAAGAAACCTTAGATCTGTCACTCTCTTGTGGCACATAATTCTTTAACATAATTACATAAACAAAATGAGAAACCGAGTGCACTAAAATCTGATAAAAGAGAAATTAGATGGTGGAACCAAGTGGGGTCTCCAGCCATTTTTCCGTTACACATAGATTCAAACCAAAATCAAGGCGGAAATAGCATATCCGTGGTTAAAGGGGCTAATAATTCCATCTTCTGGAACTGGTACATGCAAGTAGTTCAAGGCTAAATCGGTTCAAGCAATACCATGACAGAATCTATAAACTTTAATTTGACAAGTAAATATATCATTTACAAGAGTTTCTTTGGCCCAAGCAGTACGACAATTGAATTTTTACCCGAAGATCTAGAAGTGTTTATACATAACTGTAGGTCCTCATCGCAAGCCATTAAAATCGGCTCACCGTCCTCATCTTCATACATAATATCATAAGCTTCAGCCTTTAGGTTCAGCCTCTTACCAACTTGCTGATGCAATTCTTCTAGTCCCGACCACAAAGGCAACTTAAACTTCATTGTAAAACTTTCGTATTTTGCCCTTATCATCACCGTTTTCGTATCTTGGACTGCTGTATCACGTGGCTTTACATGAGCAACACTATCTAACACTGGATTAGAAGGCCTATCAAAAGTCAATTCTAAGACTCCTCCCTTACGCAAGGGAGATTGGTTAGAAGGCTCAGAAGTCAATTGGGAGATTCCATCCGGATGTTCAACATGCGAGGGCAATGGGGCAACGTTGTTTATGTTGGGAGGCATACGATAATCCCTACTATCTGACGCTTCATGAGAAAGCTTGTTGGAAGTCAAGTCTGAGATTCCTTCCTGAGGTTCAACCCACGAGGGATGTGGGGCACCAACCTTGTCTAAGATGCGAGGTGGAACATCATGCGAGGGCTGTGGGGCACCAACACCGTCTATGTCGCGAGGTGGCCACCGATGAATACCATATTGCCTACATACACGCTTCAAAGTAGATGAGCTAACTGCAAAAGGAAAAATTCATATGAGAGAAACTACTTCATATTTGCTACCACAATCTGTATGGGGACTGTCTAAGCAACAATAAGAACCACAAGCAAATATGTCTTGCCTTTAAGTTTTCTGGCAGCATTGTCAAGTCTAGAGTCCGAATATTGAAGGACATCCTGTATAGGAATTTCAATTTTAACTCCAGTTTTACCCTTTTTCCTTTTTTGTGGTATGATGCTGCCTTCTTCTGAACAAGCTACGTCCAAGTTGCTGTGTTCAACACCGATTAAACTCGTTCCATTATTTACTGCATCCATTGATGGCTGACCCGGATCTCGCGGTCCCATAGCTCGTCCTTCATTCTGCAAGGGTTCAAGAACACTTATCTGATTTGGCCACCGAGTGATCCCATGCTGTCTACAGATGCGCTTCATTGTGGATATGCTAACTGCATGAGAAAGAATTAGCTGGTTCACACACAAGAATACAAGATCCAGATGGCAAGCAACTTGTAATCTAAGTGAAGAAGCTTACCACCAAGACTTTTTGCAACATCTACACGTCTACGTCCAAAATGTTGTTGGAGACTCTCAAACGTAACTGTACTTTCATTCTCCAAATGAGAACTAGATGGGCAGCTATGATCTGTCGATTCTGTCCTGACATCATGCGGCCCATATTTTGTAGTATCAACTTCCAGATCTTCTGGTGAATCAAGGTGCCCAGTATCTTCAACATATGGTAACGCCGGAAATACCTCCTCCTTTTGCCAATTTGGAATCAAGGAGAGAGTAAGTAAATTTGACGTCGTATGGATTTACTTTCATTTTTTTTTTCCCCGGTTCTATCCCAGTTTACGAAAAGGAAGTACAGTATATATTATGTAAACAACCAAATGTCCTTGAACACAACAGTGTCGAGATTCCTGATAATTATGGAGCCTGGCATAATCAAATAAACTTGGACCCTTACAGTAATCAGATTTCAATTCCTTTTCTCAGCCAATTTCAAAAAGCGTCCTAGTTCAAAGGAAGCTGAAACCGTGGTTGAATAATGTCTCCGAACTTGAATTAAATTTAAATTACAATTATGGCATGGTCCGAAAGAGACTAACCTTGTTTACGTCGCGAGGAGGCCACCGATGGATACCATATTTCCTACAGACACGCTTCAACGTCGATTCGCTGACTGCAACAGATAAATTCAGATAAAATAAACTACTTTCTGTTCTCTACAAGCAAAAGCTCGACAATTTCTCTATGGAAGGAGGCTGTCTCATTGATGATAACAATCAAGACAAGAAGCAACACTAATATCTAATTTTTCAGAGTTTACAATTTTACCTTTGAGTCTCATTGCAGCATCCTTACGGCTCAATCTTGAAAATCGTAGGACATCCTCGAAAGAAATGTCAAAGCTAACACCAGCTTTTTTGCGTTCCCTTTCTTGTGACATAGTTGTGCCGCCTTTTGAAATAGCAGCAACGGTGTCGTCCTGTTCTGCATTAATAACATCCATTTCATCGTCTCCATTCTTTAAGAGCTCAAGACTAGCTTGGATCACTAGATCATATTGATGCCTCCGGCCATTCTGGAAATCAACAATATTGACAGATAATACTTCTCCCAGTTCTTTACCAGAAGCAAGTTTAAAAGTTCTGGAATTTTCCTTCATGGTTCCCAATATAGTGCTGACTTGTGTCAGTGTGTTCTCATTATCTTTGCTGCTTGCAGGCAAAAAGAACTCAAGCTTGTAAACATATTCCCCAGTGTTACTGCTACGCAAGCATACTGTGAAACAACCACTTAATTTGAACTGTCGTGCAAAGGGTAACAAAGGGTACTCAGCTATGCTAAATTGTGTTACGTCTGAGCAGTATAACATGCTAGTACTTCCAAGTACCATCTCAGCTGCATGCCCCTTTCGCAAGTGATATCCAGTAGTGGCTATCAAGGATTCAACGAGGTGGTTATCTTTGGCCTTGAAAGACTGAAGATATTCTCCACCTTGCAATAAAGCGTCACAAGCATTGCAAGGGACCCAAGTCAGAGCCAAAGGTAACTTGTGAATTTCATACACCGATTCCAATACCAACGCGAGTTCATGGAAGGCAGTCGTAAGAGCTTTATCCTCGTCCTTGTACTGATTTGCAATTATTACCATGCAAAAAATACATGAGACAACTTGCTCCATACAATCTGGGCATACAGAAACTGAAATAGTACATTTCACAATGCATTACAATTTGCAACTTACTTTCATTTCATAGTGTTTATGTACATCACTCAATTGCAGACCTAGCTCCTGCAGGGGAATGGAAGGATAAACTGAGGGATCAAAATAATTTTGAAGTATATAAAATCTTGTAAATAAAGAATGCACACCAGAAAATCCATAATGGAGGAAAATTTAAACAATATAATGCAAGAAGTATCATGGACGCTTTTCATTGGAAATTTACACTAGTTGCTAGACAGTAAGTAGGAAATGAGCATATGCTTACTTCTAGACATCCTTCCTGTTTGAAAAAAATGAAAAGCCCAGAATGCAATTCTATTGCTTTATGAATAAAAATAGGAAGGATGATCAGAAATAAGTGCAAAAATAAGCACAATGAACAGCATTAAGACAGCCCAGATCATAAAAAGATCAGAAATAAGACGGGAAAAAGAAGGTTAATAGGAATTTCCCCAGATTCATAAGTAACAAACTCTACAAATTAATATCCCTTCTGGGGCAGTTAACTGGAATTCATGGAGATAAATAAAGCACATAAAGTAAGGTATTCCAACACGAAGTTCCAGTCAAAATACAGATAAATATATTCATTTTGTAAAAGCAGGATAAAAAAACAGCGAAGAGGAGAAAACACATGTCCAGATGTATACCTTTTTTTGGACAGATATAGTAGTATACATTTTGCCTAAAAAATGACTCCTAAGTCCTACCTCTGCATAATGTTCTTGCTATGGTCACTTATCTATTAAATTGTTTTTGTCACCAGATGTTTCGACAAATTGCCCAAGTTAACAAAAAAAAATAAGTAATCTGATATTCATTCCACTACCGATTTGTGACTGAAAATTCATTGCCTGTACCATGATACTATTGGTCTGTTTTCCCATTTTAAAGCCAGTTTATCTACAGCATACAAAAAAAAAAAAAAATGGTAACTAATGCATAAATGTTAGGCAGTATCAAAGTTCAGTGGCAACCGGCAATTGCAATATCGCTACAAAAGGGAGCACACCAATCTGTCAGCGCAACATCTTGTGAACTTCACATTTATATTGATATCATGATATGATGATGAACTAAAATAAATGCCAACATATTAGTTTGGACATGATTCTATGTATTACTTTCAAATTTTCAATTCTCACCATTCTTTGTTCGACTGCAATTCATAATAGGTTGCTTTGATCAAGTTGGCCGAAAGTCGCTAGTCGGAGGTCCCTCGACTTGATCAAAACCCAACTAGTCGGCCAAAAGTCGGCGATTAGTCGGCCAAAAGTCGCTAGTCGGCAACCGACCGACCTGACCAACTAGCGTCTTTTAGAACCTTGAAAATAAATAAAAACAAAACAAGTGAGAGACTCCATCTTGAAATATCCACAGGTTCGATTGCAGCTACTTGCAATCTACACTAACTGATTCGTCAATCTTTTAACCCAGAAGGCTCCCCTATTGGCATATGGATTTCATTTCTTCCCTACTTTATACCCCTTTTCCCTCTGTTTTGCTAGCTAAAAGCTAATTATGTGCAAGTTTGTAAGAAAGCAAGGTTGAGTTAATTGTACTTAAAAATTTTATCTCGAGGAACGACTTGTTTTGCTGGAAAATTAAAAAAGATGAATGAGACCACCCACATTTTAACTTCCGTTTTCAGTCAACATTCTAGGTCAAAGAAGTACTCCACAGCTGAAATAATGGCAAGTGTCGGCGTGTAAAAGAAGCTAACCTACAAAGTTCATCTTATTTTGTAGATTGATCAGCTTTCATAATTGCATATGTCTAGAGTTCTTCTGGTTGATAATATGTTCTAGAATACATCGAAGCCAAAATGGCTTATAGAAAAATGCTGAAGCATCTCACATTCATGTAGTGTCATCTTTGATAGTCGTACAAAACATATGATAAGAGGGAAAAAACAATAAGAAAGGAATAAGGAATGCTACTAAGACATTGATAATGCTAATTAGTGACAAACCTGAAAAACGTCATACAGGTTGCGAAGGAAAGACTTGTCATACCAATCTGCAATGGCGTCAACAGCAGATACAAGCTCAAGTACACCAACACAGACATGGCTGGAATGTTCAAACACTGGTAAAGCCCAGGATGCTCTCACTTGGCAAAGAGAAGCATCATGAAGCTGTGGATACTCTTTGAGAGAGTAATACTGCACATCTGGAACAGATTCAGGCAATTTATACAGGAATACACGGCCAGGAAGCCCAAGTTCTTCTTCTCCGCTCTCTCCAATATCCCCGTAAAATTTATACCCCATAGATTTCATCCTATACTCACAAAGCCCCCATGCTGACCTCCCCACTTTGCCAAGACCAAAAGGTTGGTTATGAGCCGTAAGCGAGGTCCGCTCCTCAATCTTGGTGGCTGCCCAATATTGAATAAGTGATTTACCACATCGTGGGTGTAAAATTATTTTTTCAATCGCAAGTCTAATCTTGTCCTTCACCTTTGGTCTGGAATTAGGAAAAGCGTCCACATCTTCTGAAACTAAAAATTTGAAAGTGTCAGAAAACAAATGAGTGGACCAATCAGTAGAAAGAGTTAGGGGATTACAAGTTACAACACTTTTGAGTTTCTTTCCCTAACAACAATCAGAGTTATGTAACAAAATCGAGGAAAACAAGTGATTCAAAAGAGTAGAGAGAAATAAATAGCATTTACATGGTAAATTTTAAAACTATATCTACAATCTCACCTTTTTTTTTATTCGAAACCAAAATTTGATTAAAATCCCCTTAAAACCCACTTCACCTAATTCAATCCTTAGCTCAAAACCATAGCAAAATGAGTTTTACTCAAAAAAATTTACCAAATTAAGAGTTACTCAATTCTTAAAAAGCTATTTTCATCCTTTCAAATACATGACTGTAACTGTCATTATTAGAACATTTACTCAATTTTCGATACTTAGAATTGGGCTTGCCTAAAAGTAAAATCATACAAAAAGCCAGGTTTTTTTTATGGGGGTCGTAAGTTCACAACAAAACAAAAAAAGATGGGGATATTTACTGCGATCAAAATGTCCCGCATCCACCAAGTATTGGCTTGGTCTTTTATAAGCTCTTGGGCACCCTCTCATAAAAAGGTTTGCAAGGGAGAGTTCTACTAATGAGTATGTAACATTTGGTATCAGAGCTAACCACAATATTGCAATTAGACCCACAGAGGGGGCGACCTATCGCCTGGATAAAAATTGTCAAAAATTATTGAATAATGACAGGTGGGTGGAGCTACCAAAAAAGAGAAAGGGCTACCATAGGATCAGAGTGGGCTTGGGGTGCTTTGGCCAAAAAAACCAAAAGGTGGATTTTTGGTTTTTTGGTTTTGTCCTTATTCATTTTTTATTTTATTTTTTGCATTTTTTAGTTCTGCGTCAAGTTTTCGTGGTTTATGGATTCGTCGAGACGAATCCAACGAGTATAAACAAATAAATTGGTTTATTTTTGGTTTTATTAAAAAAAAAATACTTTTGACCATAATTTTATACTCTTTGGTTTCGTCTCATCGAGACAAATCCATAAACTACAAAAACTTGATGCAAAACTAGCAACTGTAAAAAAAATTTGAACAAAGACAAAACGAAAAAACCAATAAACCACTTTCTCGTTTTTTAGCCAAAGCACTCCTCACCGTGGACATTGGAAGCATGGTGATATGTTACAATCCTAATACTAATATCCCAGGTCGACTAAGTATTGGCTTGGCCTCGTGTATATAAGCTCTTGGTCACTCTTTCCTTATAAACAGGTTTTTAAGGGTGAGTTCTATCCAAGAATTTCTAAGGTTGAGTTTCCATCCACGGGTCCAGTAGAGGAACAACAAGAAGTTGAAGCCTCAATTGGAAAAATGAGGAGGATTGGTTTTGTCTGTCTTCACACCGGAAAACCCACCCCTTTGACATTAATCTAGGCCTTGGGTTGCCCGGCGACGCCTAGGCTCACTTTTATAACAACGAAATTTACCCTTCGATCTATCATCTAAGTTTTTCGATTGAAGTACTGTATATCATCTCACATCATATCAAATGAAAGTTGTACTAACTACTAAGCCTCCTTGACCCCTTTTCGGTGTTTTAAAACCCAAGGTTAAAGGTTCAAGGCTCGGGTGAGGGGTCGTAAGTTCACAACAAAACAAAAAAAGACGGGGATATTTGCTGCGATCAAAATGTCCCTCATCCACCAAGTACTGGCTTGGTCTTGTGTAAGCTCTTGGGCACCCTCTCATAAAACGGTTTGCAAGGGTGAGTTCTACTAATGAGTTTGTATCATTTGGTATCAGAGCTAATGGCAACATTGCAATTAGACCCACGGAGGGGGCGACCTATCACCTGGATTAAAATTCTAAAAAATTATTGAATACTGATAGGTGGGTGGAGCTACCAAAAAAGAGAAAGGGCTACCATCGGATCAAAGTGGGCCGCCGTGGACATCGGAAGCATGGTGATATGTTACGATCCTAATATCCCAGGTCGACTAACTATTGGCTTGGCCGACCTACCACCTGGATTAAAATTCTAAAAAATTATTGAATACTGACAGGTGGGTGGAGCTACCAAAAAAGAGAAAGGGCTACCATCGGATCAAAGTGGGCTGCCGAGGACATCGGAAACATGGTGATATGTTACGATCCTAATATCCCAGGTCGACTAAGTATTGGCTTGGCCTTGTGTATATAAGCTCTTGGTCACTCTTTCTGTATAAACTGGTTTTTAAGGGTGGGTTCTACCCATGAATTTCTAAAGGATGAGTTCTACCCACGAGTCAAGAAGAGGGACTTGGCTTTGTTCGGTTTGGGTTTTGAGGAAGGTTTTTGGGAGTAATGAGTAGAGAGATAGAAATAAAATTTTATTAGGGACCGTGCTAGGTGCTAGGTGGGTCTTGAGAGCCAAACCAAACAAGGGTCTTGAGATCCAAACCAAACAAGGTGAAGAAGTTGGAAGCCTCAACCGGATAAATGAGGAGGATTGGATTTGTCTGTCTTCACGACTCCGGAAAACCCATCCCTTTGACATTAATCTAGGCCTTGGGTTGCCCGGCGACGCCTAGGCTCACTTTTATATAACAATGAAATTTACCCTTAGATCTATCATCTAAGTTTTTCGATTGAAGTACGGTATATCATCTCATATCATACCAAATGAAAGTTGCACTAACTACTAAGCCTCCTTGACCCCTTTTCGGTGTTTTAAAACCCAAGGTTAAAGGTTCAAGGCTCGGTTGAGGAGGATAAGAGCAGAAAAATTTTAAAAATATATATATACTAAAGGTTATCCTCAAACTTGGGTAGAAATAGGAATTCTAGAAATTTCGTGCCCCTTAAAACGAAAGCATACCGGGGCTGAGAGAGAGATTATCCACCTCAGTTGAGAGTTGATGAACTTTGGGTTTCAAAAAAAAAAAAGGGAGAGATTTTGCCAGAAATGGAAAAAATAGAGAAGGAACAGATCGGAAGAAAGTTGATACCCAAAGCAGAAACTGGAAGAGGATTGGGTCTGTCGTCTCGTCGATTCCAGAAGACCCAACCGGCGACGTGGGATTCATCGTCCTCCAATCGAGACCAGTTCAGATCCGTGTGCAAATACGTACCGAAATCTTCAGGAAACTCTTCTCTTTCCTCAACGTTAGCGCTGTTTTTATCAACACAATCATCAGCCCTGCTAACAACCGGGAGTAATCGATTTGCTTCCTCCATTTTGGACCCTCTGGAGCGGTCTAGGTCGTCGTGCGGCTGGCCTTTCAAGACCTGGTGCGTTATTTTTCTATTCTATATAGATAGAGAGAAAGAGAGAATACGAAAGAGCTTTGTGAGAGAGAGTCGGTGTATTAACCTGGTCTGACATGGTTCAGTTTTCTCAACGATTTGGCCGTTTAGACCTTTATTGAAGTGTAAAAAGGACTCGAGTTTGGGAGTTTTATAGCGAGAGGAGGGTGCAGCATAGGGTTCAAACAAACAAAAACGGTGAATTTGAACACAGGGGTCCACACCACAAGGGAAAAGAAAAAGAAGAGCAGTCAGAAGACTCGCGGAACCGACTGGGAAGGTCAAAGGAAAATGTATGGCAAAAAGCAAAAAAAAAGGGGTGAGGACTGTCTGGGAAGCTTCCGTCAAAGTGTACAAAAAAAAAGGGGTGCTGAAAATGACCCGCTCCATACAACAAAGGCCTCCTTTGAGTAAAAAACTTAATTTAGATTATTAGTTTTTTGGTTTTTTGTCAAATAATCTAAAAAATCGGTTTGGTTTTTTCTTAAACTTAATCCAAATTATTCCCTCCTTTGGCTAATAATCCAGATTATAGATTATTGGATTATTCGTTTGTCCTTATTCAAAAAATTTTTGCATTCATTAGTTTTGCATCAAGATTTTGTGATTTCTAGATCCCTCTCGACGAGACGAATCTACCAAGTATAAAATTATAGTCAGAACTCAATTTCTTTTGAATTAAGCCAAAATAGGTGGATTATTGGCCAAACGAATAATCTGGATTATTGGATTATTACCCAAAGCACTCTGGTTTTTTGGATTAAGATTATTACCCAAAACACTCTGATTTTTTATACCCAAAAAACTAAAAATCTAGATTAAATTTTTTACCCAAAAGAGGCCAAAAAAGTGAAGCACGGGGCCCAATGCTGCTTGAAATTATGTCCATACCTGGTGTATATGAAAAGTGAGTAATTTAAACAGCAGTAGAGAGAAAATGTGAAGTTGTGAACTATAATCATTCACCGCTCTTAAATGTCCCATCAATTGACACTGTTTCTTGTACTGTATTTTTTGGTTACGTCCTATCAATATTCGAGTGTAGAGCAGTACGGAGAAACATCACCTCCTCTTGCTTATTAGCAGGTTCCTTCAAGGCTGAATCAATCACGTCCTTCGTGCCAAGGATGGAGTGAGAAGGGCTAGTAGAAGGTGTTGCCCCACCCCTGCTACAATTTGAAAAAATCCTACTATTATATTGAAAATATATATACATAATCAAAATATAAAGCCTCGCTCCTGCTCCAGAGATACAGTCTGTTCCCCCTACGCAAAATTTTTGGCTCCGTCCCTACTTCGTGCGTACAATCTTCCATGTAGCTATGATCTCTTCTATGTTGGTACGTATATTCACAATCACTCCTTTGTTTTGCAACTTGAACTGTTACTTTTGTTTTTCTTTTCTGAGAGGGGTAGAAAAGTTGCCTATTAAATTTCTTGGCTTTCCTCTTGGATAACAACTTGGAAACCAGTAATTGAAAATATGTAGAAACAATTGGCTCTTTAATTGGAAAAGGAAGGACATGTCCAGTGGAGCTAGACTTACCTTGATCAAATCCAAAATGTCTCTGTGTATTACATGTCATTATATAAGGCTCCCATCTCAGTCATCAAAAAAATGGAAAGAATTCAGAGACAATTTCTATGGGGTGATGGTGTGCTCAAGAAGAAAATTCACCTGGTTGGTTGGGATAAGGTGGAAAAAGCAAAGAAGTTTGGGGGCCTTGGAATCAAAAAACTGCTCCACCATAACCAAGCTTTGCTTAGTAAATGGTGGTGGAGATTTGGTATTGAGAAGAAATCACCATGGGCTCAGGTAATTTCTGAAAAATATGGACATGCTAGTTCTGATTGGCTGCCTCTTCCAAATCACACTCTTAGCTACTCAAGAATCTGGGGGGACATATGCTCTATGGGAGATGATAACTCTGATATTGCCTCTATTACTGAGCTGGGATTCTGGTTAAAGGTTTGCTCTGGAGCTGACACTTCTTTCTGGACTGATGTATGGTTGGGCTCTGAAGCTCTCAAGTATACTTTCCACAGACTTTACCTAATTTCAGATCAATCACCAAGGGTAATTGATATGTTTGATATTGCTTCTCAAACCTGGTCATTTACTTTCAGAAGAGATCTTTATGATTGGGAAGAAGGTTATCTAATTCAACTTAAAGCTCTTCTGCTGAACTTCAAGCTTCACAATGGTGTTGACTCTCTCAAATGGAGATGGAACCCCTCAGATGGCCAATACTCTGTCAAATCATGGTACAGCAGGTGGGAGGAAAGTTACAACAATCTTAATCACATTGGTGAATCCTGTAATTTCATTTGGAACAGTCTCAGTCCTTTAAAAACCCGAATTTTTGTTTGACAAGCAATGCAAGAAAGACTCCCTACTGCCTCTGAGCTCATTAGAAGAAACATTAAATCCATTGACTAGAATTTTGATGGTTTGCGTCCTTTTTGTGGTGAGCTGGTTGAATCTGCTCCTGATGTTCTTTTTTTGCATTGCAAAATTGCATGGGCAATCTGGTCGGACATCATTGAATGGTGGCAATTGAAATGGGGTTGCCCTGGCTCTATTTTTCCTTTGATATTCTGGTGGCTTCATGGAATGAAGAAATCACTCGAGCAAGCTTGTTGGAGTGCTTGCTTTTTCGCTACTATTTGGTCCATTTTGTTAGCTAGAAAAGATGCAGTATTCAATGACAAAGCTTTTAGTCTTCTCTGAAATTACTGATCTCATCAAAACTAGAGTTGCTATCTGGATGAAAGCCAACTTTGACCTTCAATCTTACTTTGTGGAGAGCTTCAAGCTCAATCTATCTTCCATTATATCTCTCAAAGTCCCTAGAAGAATTCAAATGTGATCTTCCAATTGTGTTTCTGGTGGTGGATGCTGATGCTTTCATTCTGTTTGGAGTTTAGATTAGTTGGTCCTCCTGGTGACTTATCAACTCTGATGCTTTATGGTTTTTAATTGTGGTGTTGGTGCTATATTCTAGGTCTCTCTTTACAATCTGCAGCTGCATTGGGATTCATTTGGTCACTTCTGTCTTGGCTGTTGATAAAGGGAGACCAAATACTAGCGAAAGAGCATGATTTATTGTATTTTGCCTTTGGACTTTGGTTGTACTTCATGATCTCGGGGGCTCATGATTGTCGGGGGTTTCGGTGCCATTATAGTTGGGATGTTTTCTCTCAGTAGTGTTACTATTTTGGCCCAAGTCCTTCTTCTTGCACTACTACAATAATAGATATAGATAAAACTAAGGAAATCAAAAAGATCACCTTTTACAAAAAGCGTGATAAAGAAATACAAGGTAAAAAGTTTTAATCAGAGTTTTTGCCTTAACTAAGATGGTAAGTAATTTCAATCACGGTTGTTAAAAAAATGGGATCGAAAATTAATCTTTTAATCTCACTTTCCCAACTACGCGAGATTTACAGGTAAACGACGCTTTGGTGTGTGCCAGAATAGTTGGATTGTGAGGTTTCCCTTTTGACTAAATGAAGCTATGTTAGGTAAGAAGAGTGTAGCATTCTTAGTGGTTATAGTCTGTTAAATTGTTTATGATATTTCGAACAAAAATTAAATAATGACAGGGCATATCCTAGCAATGGGTGGATGCTTATGTGGCAAGTTTCTTTGGGCTTCAGGTAGTGAGGGGTTATGCTCTGGGACATCAGGCTCAGCCGATCTGGACTGGACTAGCAGGTCGATCACTGCATTGGTGCATCCATTGGGGAGTTGGAAGGAATGGCATTCAATATCTTCCGACTCTTCTCCTTATCACCATGAAGGTAGGAGCAGGAAGGAAGTTTCCTTAGCAAAGTATTTGGTTGATAGGGGGCCGTCCAAGATGTTTTTTTTATGTTCTGGGACATCAGGCTCAGCCGATCTGGACTGGACTAGCAGGTCGATCACTGCATTGGTGCATCCATTGGGGAGTTGGAAGGAATGGCATTCAATATCTTCCGACTCTTCTCCTTATCACCATGAAGGTAGGAGCAGGAAGGAAGTTCCTTTGCAAAGTATTTGGTTGATTGGGGGCCGTCCAAGATGTTTTTTTTTTTGGGTGTGTTTGGAAGATTGATTTTAGTTGTCTTGTTAGTGAATTGAATATAATCTTCACTTTGTTCGGCATTTCGTGGGTACAACAAGGAGATAAAGAGGGGGTGCTGGCTAGTTGGAGGGGAAGGAGGGTTCGTCCAAACTGGAGGAAGGCTGGTCGCTTGCTCCTTTATGCCTCATGTAGTTGAGTTGGATAGAATGTGATGGTAGATCTTTTGGAGATAAGGAGGAACCTTTTGCCCCGATTAAGACTTCAATTTTTTTGCCTTAGTTTGTTGCCAGGTGTGGTAGTCCCTTGCTTGGACAAACTTTGTTTTTTTTTGTTTCCTTACTATCTACTTAGGGGGCCTTCTTGTCGTCGGCTTTTTGCGTTATCTTTGTATTGACTCAGACACTGACTAGAAGAGTTGGACCCTTCCCGCCAGAGCACTGTTCCTATAACATCAAAAAAAAAAAAAAAAAACCGTTCGGAAACTTACCGGAACTCTACCGGCTTGAAGAATTCAATTCCTGGCATGATTTTGGTTATCTGTCCCATTGTACTCCAAAGTTGGTTTGTATTTTTGAATCAATGAAACATGACAAACATTTAGCCCCTTTTAAGTTATAGCCACAGCACTCAGCTAGGAAAATGTATTGCAAGAAAGTGAAGTGTGTCAGAACTGCAGAAACAATTTTCTCCCGGTGAGCTGTAAATTTTTTATTTTTTTGGATTTGAGCACCTTTTTCCACTGCATTTTTAATCCTTTATTTGTTTGTCACTTGGCAGGGCTGATACAAAGTAATTTTCTCAATCTTTTTCATCACAGACTCACAGGTAGTTTCCTCTCTGGAAATTTGTACAAAGTAATATCTGTAGTTCTAATCAAGTACTTTTAACTGCCATGTTATGAAGGTGGACTATTAGTCTCTCTTTGGGTTGGAACTTGTTGAGGGAAAAGAAAACTGCTAATTAGTGTCCTTAGGCTTTGGCTTCCTCAACTTTATTAGGTAGTATAACTTACTTTCCAATATCATTGCTCATGTTCCTCACAAGATAAATGAAGATCTTCCCTAGTGTCCCTTGTTTATTTTCTTTGACATCCTACAAGTTATGGAGAGCATATTGCAATGTACTTAGATTAGTCACATCCATTGTGGATGCTGTTTTTTTTGGAATTTCTCAATTACATGTACATTGTCCTATGTTACGTGGATCCTTTGAAATGTGTAAAGTACCAGTGTTAGATACTCGACACCTCGTCCGACTTGTTTAGTTGGACATTCACCTAGCAAGAACTTATTGAAATACAAAGGTACTATGAGCTATGCACATAACTCCTATATTATGCATGAATTGGCCAAAGGCAACTTGTAAACATCATTTATCTCAAGAAGTAAAAGAAATATGCTAAAGGAGATTAATATTTTGGCATGTCCTTGGATGAATCCGACACTTGGATATGTACCCGTACCCGACACTCGTACCCAAGTCTGTGCAACTTGGATGTTGCCTCTTAATTCTCTTCTTCAAAGCATGATATGGAGTCTGATACGGGGCTTTGATTGAACTGGTATTTTGAGCTTCTAGCAAAAACTCCTATATGCTTCTTTTGTTTGATTTTCAAGTAGTTAAATGCACTTTCCTTGCTGAATTAGCTTGCTAGGAGATAAATCTAGAGGCTCTTTTACTGGTTATAATCTGATTTGGGTTTTGGAAGTTTTCAATTGCTCACTAGTCCTTCCAATTCTTTGTATGCCCAACTGTCTTTTTGTCCCTTAGGATGCATACAACGGACACAAAGACAACAAGGGGAGTTTCTGACTTATGGAATATGAATTTTATGAGTTACTTTTGGGGCCATGGATCAGAGTTTGTGCTTGACTCTTACGCGGGTATTGTTAGCATCAAATCTATTTATTCACTTTGGTTATGACCTTTATGTTTCCTTTGATTTATTGACTCTGTGGTGATGGATAGATCAGTACTTTGTGAATGTTGGACTGATGACTTGGATTAACTAGATTGTTTGCCTTGTGTGGTGCTCTTGTATGTGTGCAGTGTGCAAGTGATCCTCAAAGGATTGATGATGCATTTCGAATCTGTGGATTGAGGTACTGCTATTTGTGGGAAGTCAAAGTCTTGAAAGATCACTACTTGAAGATATTTTGCTGCGTGTATTTGTATGCAATTAGTAATCTTTCTTTATGGAACTTAGGTTATGGATTGTGCATTTGTGTTAATAACTGAGAAGGCTCATTCTTTGAATATCCCATTTAAATTGTGAACTTCTTTATTTTGTGTTGGTAACTTTTGTAAGTAGCTTGTAATTTTTTTTTATTGAAATTATGCCTGATTTTTGTGTAATTGATGTATATTAGTGCAAATAAATAGTTCAGATTAATAATTACAAGCTACTTTCAATAGTATAAATGGCTGCAATATATATATATATACACCACACTTCCAGTCCAAACTCCCGGATTTAAAAAAAATCCACACCTCATTGATCCCGATCGAATTTCGATGATCCGAACCGTCCAATGTGTTTAAAAGGTGTTTTTTAGGGCCCCGCAAGAAATCAGCAAAAAAAAAATACCGGGAAGGGCTTGATCCGAGCAGTTTTTCACAAAACTATACATAATGCAGTTTTGTAAAAAACTGCTCGGATCAAGCCCTTCCCGGTATTTTTTTTGCTGATTTCTCGCGGGGGTCCTAAAAAACACCTTTTAAACACATTGGACGGTTCGGATCATCGAAATTCGATTGGGATCAATGAGGTCCGGATTTTTTTAAAATCCAGGATCCCTGACCGGAAGTGGACTGATATATATATTGTGTTCAAGAAAAGATGTCAGTTCTTTCAAATAAGTGATATCTTAAATAAGAAAAGATCAAGCTTATTTATTTTCCATCTAAGTTTTAACTATAAAATATCACAATTTTTAGATATGATCATATGTTACATTCAACCACGGTTTTAGAAGAAAAGCAAGATTGAAAACCAAAAAAAAAAATCACGCGGAATTAGTTTTAGGTTCTATTTGGAAAATGAGGAAAGGAAGGGAAATGGAGAGAGAGTTTCAAAATTTTCTCTTCCCTTGTTTGGTTGGAGAGAAAAGAGGAGAGAGAATGATTGCACAGAGTTATAGGAATAGTAAAATTTTCTCCCATTTTTCTTCTTAAGTATTTTCTCTTATTTTCCCTCACTTTCCATAAGTTCCAAACAAAGCCTTAATCTTGGTTTTTTACAAGAAACACACTTTTTGACCGTGATTGTTGTTATCTTTCCATCACGCTTATAAAGCGTGATGCCGTGATAGAAAACAATGACTTACCATGTCACCCGGAGCCATCACGCTTTTGTGGGAAACATAGAAAGTGAAACATCACACTTAAAAAGAGACACAATCATGGTAAAAAAAAACGTGATGTTTATGGTTTTTTTTAGTAGTGCTGTAATCTCTCCCTTATCTATATATTCTTTTTTGCTAAGCAAAAAAGAGAGACAGGGGAGAGACTCACCAGACCACAACACACTCCTGAAACAAAGCAGAGTTTGGAGATTTGAGTTTCAGCATTCTGGAAAACCACCAAAATTATTGATAAGCTTGGAAGAACATTCATCAGACTTATAAAGAGAAATTGAAGAAAGTAAAACATTAACATGTTAAGAAACAACGAATACCAGAAAATTAAGCCAAATTGCTGTTCTATATATTGACAAAAAACTTAAGGGGATAACAAAATTAACAGCATCAATTTCATACATATGATCTCGAGTATTGTTGTTATCATATCACTTGACGAACGCAGTATCATTATCGCATGATATCTTTCACTATAATTTAGTATTTTCGAAATGAAAATTATTCTTAGTTTTTACTAATTATTTTCAAAGTTTTATAATTTTTTTAAGAATATCTATTAAAAAATATGCAAAATATAGCTCCCCGTGTCCGTCCTAACACTTTGAGAGCTTAAGAGGAATTTTGAAATGAAGACGTTAATAAATGTTTATGGAATTCAAATATAAAATTAATAAATGAATGTCTTGTCGAATGTCCCCGAAAGAACTAAATGAACGTTTTGAAAGCCAAATGTATGTATTCAATGCGGAAAAAATCCAAAAAAAATTCATACATACAAGATTCAAAAGCATCACAAGTTCGAATAATAACGCAAGTATAGCAAAATCAAAAAATGCAAAATTATGCCTATAAGAGAGTTTGTATTTTCTTTTAACAGAAACAAGTAACTAAGGAAAGAGAAAAGATGCATCAAACTCTTTGCTGCCATAACGGCATATGACGGGCCCCCTTGGAACACAATCGCAATCCAAAGATTATTGATGGCCATGATAATGGAGAAGTAACGAACCAAACATATGCGAACTCTAAAATCGAGCCGAAATTCCAACAATTATGCGCGGGGTAGTAGTGAAATCGTGCTCTAGTCCACTGGGCGGCACCCGAATCTCAAGTTTAGAGAAGCTGTCCCCAAGTATTTCATTCTAGCTTTGCTCGTCCATCACTCAATACAAAAGTACTCATGCATATTTTTTTTGCAAGGCAAAGAAATTTGATTAATCAAAGAAACGAGATTTACAATGATTAAAAGGAACCAAGACAATGGCATCACAACGCATGAGAGTATCCCAACAAGGTTGGTACCCACTCAAGTGACAATCATTTGCCACTTGGACCCAAAAGATTGATAAGACATCAACCGAAAAAAGCTAAAGACACAACAATACTACATCCATCCCTGTTTCAGAAGATAAAAAAAAGGAAGCCCAGAAACAAATGGGACATGATTAGGCTCCCTTCCATGATGTGGAGCATTAGTAAGCAAGAGTAGAAAGAAGATCTCCTTTTTGAGTTAGACCTGGCATACTCCAAGGGTATTAATCTACAATCATAGAAATGGCTTCAATTCAGACATGATTCCAAGTCAACAACAAAAAACTCCAAAGCTTCCCATAGAAATCTGGAATATTAGGCATAGGTAATGGCTACAATTCAGACATCTTTCCAAGCAATCATCAAGATTTCCAAATCTTTCCATAACGTCAATATAGATCCCATCTTCAGCAGATGAATGAGAGAAGCACCATACCATCAAAATAGAATAAAGAACTAAAGGGTGCAGCTTAAGACCTGAGAAAGATCTAAAAAAAACAAAGTAGCCAGCAAGCTCCCACTTTGATCTCACCCAATGTGTTAAAGTAATGCATCATTTAACAGAATTAGAATACATTCTCTTTAACATCTCAACAAAATTACAATAGAAGTTGTTACGACTTGACTAGTACAACAGGTACGAGAAAGAAACGCACCGTTTTTCTTTTTTTACCCAGAAACGTCGGAAGACAAACATGGGACCGTACGCAACTTAAAAAAATAGGCAATTGTATCGATACTAGATACGTTTGTCCGCGTCTGTAACCTCAAAAACCTTTAGTTTGATCGGGTTGAATTGATCAGCAAGACTTAAACAACCCTGTAAAGTATCACTGTTGAATACGGTATGGTCCTCTCCTCCACGAAAGTACTTGACATGATAAGTTTTAGGCAGAAGATTGAAACTCTTTTTAATGAGCTTCTCTAACTCCTGAAACCGTCGTGGTTTCTTTATTTTAGTTAGGTCAAATAAATAACTTCCCCCATTGTAATCCACTCCTATGACAACTTTATCCTCATCCTGCAACCTTTCTTTTTCATGTAGACGTTGAGAGTCGGGTATGCTTCGCTGAAACTCAGACCATGGCTTACCTGTGAGATCTGTAATACGACGTTTCACTGTAGTCATGCTAGCTGCAAAAAAAAGATCAGATTCATCCAGACAAGGGTGAGGCCAGGAATTTTGATTCGGGGGCTGAATTACCACATATACTTCTACTAAAAACTATTTCACTCTTATTATTACATACTATTTCCTTTTGTATGTAATACGTTACTTAAAGTGACATTGGTCTTTCTTTTAGTGATCAAAATACTCACGCACTTATATTTGATCTTGCCTTATAAAAAAAACTGAGAGAAATTCTTAAGGTGCAAGGTAACTTTTTTAAAATTGAAATCAATCTTAATCTTAACGCGATTTTAAACAACAAACTTTTTCACATCAATCCTATTGTAGAGTATCACTTTCTTACTTCTGAAATTGCACACTTACCACCGAGTTTTTCTGCAGCAGCCTCTAACGTGTAGTCTTTGCATTCCAACAATTCCTCCATGCCAAGTATTTTCTTAGGTCGTCCTCCTGAATTTTTGCGTTTATGGGAATTCGCTGGTTGAAAATCAAAAGGTCATGAAATTTATATATATGTATATTTATAAATATAAGATGCCAAACACAAATTCAAAGTTAAAATGAATGGAGAGAGAGAGAGAGAGAGAGAGAGAGAGAGAGAGAGAGAGAGTCACCAGAAGTGGAAGCGGAAGACTCGCCAGGATTGGAAAGCTGATTGGGTCCGATCTCGAAATCTGTGAGATTTAAATGATCTATTCATTAAAATGAGTATAAAAACGCAAATTCAAAGGTAAATTAACCATAAAAATTGTGCATACACATTTGTAACAAGCCAGAATAGTAAGTAATACAGAAAAAAGTCGTGACAAATGAAACGAAAAACTGAGCATGCAAGTTAAACACTATCATAACGACACCTAAACAAACATTTTTTTTTATTGTGGGGGTGCCTTTGATTATTGATCGGCAACTATAGTATCGTTGTGTCCCTTCACATTAATGAATGATACTGCATCCATTTTTGCCCCAACACCACCATTTGGAACTCGCTTCTATACTCTTTTCGCTCTGTTTCAGACCCCGATGACCCAAGTTTTCTCTGCTCGCTATCGCGCTCAAAATTTCCATATTCGATCCATCTTAGAAGAAAATGCTTCTAACCTATTCGATGTTTTTTTTTCATTAGTAGCAGTTTAACATTTTCATGTAATTGGTTTTCTGTTAAGTTTCTGTTACCTTCTGTTAAGAGTTTCTGTTATGGTTTCTGACGGAAGTTAGGCCAGGGTTATGTTTCTGTTATCTGGAGGTAGAGTTGTATAAAAAGGGGATTTCCCTCTCTCTGTAATTCAACTGAGTGAAATGAAATCAAACAAACCTCTCTCTCGTTCTTTTATCTTTCTTGATTCAAATTGATTAGGGTTTCTAATTTTCTTCACGGTATCAGAGCGATTGAAGACTTGCGTTTGTTGATCCTGAAAAATCATACTCAAAATCAATTAGTCATGCTATCAGAGCGAGACTCATTCCACCCCACATTTGAAAAAAAAAAAAAATCACAATCCACACACTACGATGATAGACCAGCAAAAAGGTTATACGATGATAGGACCCAAAAGTGATCATACGTGACAGACCTCAAATGCGGTTGCACATGAGGGGATGTTAAGAAATATTGTCCCACATTACTTAGGAGTGGAATGGATGATCACTTAATATATGCTGGGATCTCTCCACTCATTGCCAATTAATTTTGAGTTGGATATAAAGTTTCCATATTCGACAAGATGCGGTTTCCACTTTGAATGTTGATGGCTTTGCAAAAAAAAGTATTACTATTTCCTTTTCTTTTCTTCCTTTTATGTCAGCATCTATTCTATTCTATTCTATTCTATTCTATCTATCTATCTAATATAAAGGGGGACAACCACTTTGGTGGTGCCCTCAAATTTATATATATTTGTTTGTGTTTTTAATTTTGTGAATTGATAACCGTTCATGTTGACAATCAATGGTCCAAACTTTAAAGAAACTCTTTCAGAAGAGAGTTAATTCGGACTATATTAAAAACGCTTTCGTATGGTTGAGATAGGGGTGCACGGTGCTACCCTTTAAAAGATCTTTCGCTTCCATTTCTTACATCTTGAAGTTTAATGTATAAAATTAAAATAGATAGAGACCAAAGATATGGAAGTACTCCATAATACGTGCCACTAACTTCTGACTTTTTAATTTTTATTTTCATTTTTAAGTTAATATAATGCTGCCTCCTTGACAATAATGCTGCGGTCCCCACTTCCTCGCTTCTTTCTCTCTATGTTGAAGAAAAATGTGAGTTTTTTTTTTAATGGAAAAATCTACAATCAGGCTACTGACGTTAGAGTTTTAAAAATGAAAACTCTTCCGTGTAAAAGTTAACTATTTCAATGTATGAGTCTTTAAAATGTAAAAATGTTTGTGTACAAGAGTTAAACTCTTCCGTGCAAGAATTTTGCATTATTGTAGCTCTGACAATAGAAAATTCTTGCGTGCAAAGGTTAACTCTCCTTAGCTAGTAAGGATTTTGAAGCTTTTTGCACCATTTGACACATTTAGGCCTTTTTTTCTAGCTCATGCTCGATTTTTGCACCATGTGGACTATGCTGTTTTTTGCACATGGGGGTCATATTTCTACAGACTTGCACACGAGCTTAGGGGTGCTTTGGCAAAAACACAAAAAATAGTTTTTTGGTTTTTCCGTTTTATCTTTATTCATATTTTTTTACATTTGTTAATTTTGCGTCAATTTTTAGTGGTTTATGGATTCGTCTCGACAAGAGGAATCAAAAAATAAATAAAATGATAGTCGAAACTACATGTTTTTTAAATAAAGCCAAAATTAAACCAATAAACTGGTTTATTTTGGTTTATTTTTGGTTTTACTAAAAAAATTAGTTTTGACCATTTTATACTTTTTGGATTCATCTCGCGCGTCAAGACGAATTAATAAACCACAAAAACTTAACGCAAAACTAAAAAATGCAAAAAATGCAAAAAAAAATTGACAAAAAAAAAACCACTTTTTTGTTTTTTTGCCAAAACACCCCTTAGTCTTGTGGGACCCAATAGACTTCAATTCCCTCTTTTATCCTTGAACAAACGCGTTTCTTTTATATATCTAACAAAGTCCTATCAAATTTATTTTTGGTGTGGTTCTTTTCATCGATGAGTTCTCTTAAAATGAATGATTCCAATCATTTTTTTTTGGATCTGGATTGATTGCAAAAAAAAAAAAAAAATTAGAAATCGAAGTGGACCGGATAATAGCTCAAATGGTGGGAAAATTAGTCCATAAAGAGTGCAATAAAAAACATTTTAAAATATAAAAAAGGGGACCCTATCTAATCTAACACACATCTAAATTATTGAAATAAAGTAATCGTTCCCTCTTTAACTAACACATATTAAACAAAAAATTGAGTTCACCTTTGTCATTTTTTTCCATATGTTCACCTAAATCTGAAGAGTCAAATGGAGATGCTCTAACTAGTCAGAAGAGGAGAGGAAAAAGAAAACGGATAAGGGAAAAAATGAGGAAGAGAAATGGAAGAGACTCACCGTAAAAGGAAGACAAATGTTGACTGTCCGGGAATGCCCACTTATCTGTAACCATACATGTTCATGAAATAGAGTTCAATAGTTGGATCAACCATTGAATTTTTTCTACTTTCCCATTGGAGAGATTATTCAATGCTCATGTGCCATCACAAGACGATGCCCAAATTTGTTTTCCACCACCTATTGTAGCGGGGCATATACTTTGTTGTGCACTCACTACAATGTGTGGTAAAATGGGACTAGGCCGTGACGGCGACCTAAGAGTATTGAATAATCTTTCAATTTTTTTTAGAAAAAAAAAAAGATAGTTGAAGATTTAAACAATTTTTTGTTTTTCTTCTTTTGTGTTTTTGGTTCTCATACGAACACGATTCTTTTATATATCAACCGAAGTCCGATCAAACTAATTTTTGGATAGGATATTTTTGTAAATGAATTCTTCAAAATAAACAATCGATGATAGTTGGGAGCTTACCGAAAATCAATTGAGAATTAGGGCCTCCCAGGAAAAAACTGTTGTCATTACCGACATGCACATTCTGGCCGGCCATTTTAGGAGTATTTCACAACTGGATAGAAGGGTTCACATATGGCCACCTGGTCTGATATCATACTTTATAAGAGAGAGAGAGAGAGAATTCAACCAAAACAGCTCAAAACATAAAAAAAGGATCAGTTCAGAAATAACAAGAGGTCAAAACGTCAAAAAAGGATCAGATCAGAAATAATGGTCCCACAATGAGCTCAAAACTCCCAAAAAAGATCACATAAAAAACAAACGTGATAAAGTAGAAAAGAAGGTTCAACCTCCACCGTACATCACGTTCAAAAAGTAAATCTCCACTAGTACTACTGAAAATGACGGGTCAGCGAAATATAGGGGTAGGCCCTTTTGGTCGAGAAGAATTTGGGCAAGGAGCATCTGGGCCGTCCAACATTTCAACCGACTGTCTGGATTAAAAGTGCCGTCCGGATTAAAAAAAAAAAGTGCATTTCACTCCGGACAGTCGGATGTATTTTTGGACGGTCCGGATGCACTGCACGGGTACCATATCACCTGTACCCTATTTGCACCCAAGTTTTTCTCCTTTTGGTCAGATCAAAAATAATTTCATCACAACTGCTCAAATCATTCAAAAAGGGCAGAACAAAAGAATCCCAATAATACTAGGGGTACAAATCAGGGGGACCGATATTGCTCACGACAACGTCAGTCTGTGGACTCAATTGGTTGATAGTTGGCCAATGGAGAATTTCCGTTCTTCCAAGGTTCTCATTTGCGGAAAGACCAAAGGCCAGCCTTTGAATATAGATATGCTTGAAGAAACGTGTTGAGATGAATCATGTAGCAACAATTATCCATTTTTCTCCTTTTTTTTCCCCAGGCCCCTGATGCCCGGGTACCTACAGCGCACATCCCAGCGGTCCATCTCGAAAATCAATGGTCTGAATTCGCTGAAGTTTTCTTATCGGTAAAAATGAATTTTGACCAGTAAGAAAACGTTTGTGTCTGGACCATTAAAAAAACATATTTATGAAGTCACCTTATTCATCGGAAATCTATCTGAGGAGATGGACGAAGTTTGGCTTTACCAGCTATTTGCAGGGATGGAAAAGCTAGTTCTAACTTTCTTACAATCAAAGGTATTGATTGATGCAAATTCAGTTGCAAATTTTATGTTATTTATAGTTATGTCTGTTCTTTTATTAAGTTCAAATGAAAGGATTTTTCACGAGACGTATCTTTTGATTTTCCAAAAGGACGTGCTTTTTTTGGGAGTCACTTGGAGGCCAATTTTGTTTTAATTAATACAGAAAAAATGTCTTGAAATATCTTATCTCTCTCCAGTCTCCATTATTTTCTATACATTATGATAAATTCAATTTAGATTTGGCAGCCCCGTCTTCCACCGACGGTGCAACGTGTAGCGAAATTGTAAGATTATGTTGGAATTTGGTCCACATTTGGTTAAGTCAACAAGGGTGGCTTAGATGTGATAAGGATTTCCTGATTTTCTACATGTCAATTTACAAGCGTGAAAGATTTTGGTTCCTTGGATTTCTGATGATGACTAGAGCAATCTTATCTAGCTAGTTGGATTGAAAGCCAAGTTGGTCTTTTTGGTAAGGTAGAAGAGAGTAGAGAAATTAATGGAGAGGCAGAGAGAACAGGGCAGCACCAATGGTGCTGTTGGGATAGAGTGTGAGGGTGAAGAAAAATATTAATGAGCGGGTAACCCATGAGATTTTGGGGCTCATGGACACCGGATGAGTGGGGAAGTTTGTATAACTTTAATTAGGGCTTGGATATGGGTGTCGGGTTGAGTATTTTTTAGTATCACAATAGTGTAATCTCTCTAGTTTTTCCTTTGTGGTAATACTACTTGTTTGGTATTGGATCTTAATATGTTTGTGTTGTGGGTATCACCAAAGTTCTGCTCAAATCCAAATTTGTTGGGATTTTAGCGAAAGCACACCAAAGTCGACATTTGATAAGAAAATAATTCAAGAGTGAAACACAAGAATTTCAAAGAAAAAAACAAACTTCTAGCTCCGAGCAGTTAGATACATCTAGCTCCCATAAAATCATACCAATGTCTTGCTGGAACATATTTAAACTATAGATTAGTGTCAAACCACTCGTACAAACTTCTAGCTCCGAGCAGTTAGATACATTTAGCAATCCCAGAAGCATGAGGTCTTTTGTCGATGCTCTTTTTCTCAATTTCATCGATCTTTCAATAATAAAAACAAGCAGAAACTCAAAGGCTACATACTTCAACAAGCAACACAACACTATGTGTTGATAGGCTAATACTCCTATCAATTACGCGCGTGGGTGAATGGCTTCATTGGCTCAAGCCGCACCTCAATTGAATTTTTACCCAGATATCTAGAATTGTTCATGCAAGTCCTCATCGTTGACCATTAAAATCGGCTCACCGTCCTTATCTTCGTATATGATATCATAAGTTTCAGCCTCTAGGTTCAGCTTCTTAGCGACTTGCTGCTGCAATTCTACTAGTTTCGACGAAATAGGCAGCTGAAACTTTATTGTATAACTTACCGTCACTGTGTCCTCTTTTGTTTCTTGGAATGCTGTATCATGTAGTTTAGTGTGCGCAACACTAGTCGATCGAAACTTGATTAGAAGGCATATTAGAAGTCGATTGTGAGATTCCTTCCTGATGTTCACCATGGGAGGGCCATGGGGAACCAAACTTGTTTAGTTGCGAGGTGGCCACCGACGGATGCCATAATCCTCCTTACAGATACGCTTCAATGTAGCTGAGCAAACTGCAAAAAAGAAAATTCATATTAGAGAAATCACTTTATGTTCTCTACTGCAAGCTAAGCAACAATCAGGACCACAATGCAACGCTATATTTAACTTCCCCAAAGTGTACTCTTACCTTTGAGTTTTCTTGCAGCATCGGCAAGTTTCATGTCCGAATATCGAAGGACATCCTCAAGAGGAAGTTCAATTTTAACTCCAGTTTTTCCCCGTGCCACTGCTCCTCCTCCATTCTGCAAGGGTTGAAGAACACTTATCTGATGGTGCACAATTCATACAAATTTAAGGATAACATTATTGCTCCTTCATCAGAAATGAACAAGTGAGTTACTTGTTGATATGGCCGCCGAGTGATCCCAATATCTCCTGGTGAATCATGGGGCACAATATCTCCAGTACTCGGTACTGCTACGGGGAATCTCTCCTCCTTTCGCCAAATTGGAATCAAGTAGAGTTAGTATACAAGTAAATTGTCACCCTATAAAATTTACATTTTTTGTATGCAAGTTTACAAGAGGAATATTCATATGCAATATCCGTAAACAACAACCGCGTCAAAATTCCAGATAACTACTGAGTCTTGCATAAGACAAAAAAAAAAAAAAAAATTTTGGACCATTACAGAAATCAGAATATCAGATATCAGTTCATCGTGTCATCCAATTTCGAAAAGCACCCCAGTTCAAAGGAAGTTGAACCTGCGCTTGAATAATGTCTCAGAACCTGAATTCAAGTTAAATGATACGTGTGACATGGACTGAAAGACACCAACCTTGTCTATGCCGCGAGGAGGCCACCGGTGGATACCATATTTCCTACAGACACGCTTCAATGTTGATTCGCTGACTGCAACAGAGGAATTCAGATAACACAAACTACTTTATGTTCTCTATTGGCAAAAACTCAATAACTTCTCTATCATCATCAATACTGCAAAAAGCAAAACTACTACTAGTATTACCTTTGAGTTTCGATGCAGCTGCCCTACGGCTCAACTCCGAGAATTGTCGGACATCGTCCAAAGAAATGTCAGAGCTAACTTCAGTTTTTTTGCGTTTCCTTTCTTGTGTCTTTGTTGTGCTGCCTTCTGAACTTGTAGAAATAGTGGTGTTTGAATCAACAATACTAACATCCGGTCCATCTTTAGACGCATCAACTGATGGCTGATCCACAGAACCTCCCGCAGAATCGGGTTTGCCTAAAATTTGTTTAAAAAAAAAACCTGTCAAAACCCACTTCACCTACTTTCCTCCTTCAACACAAACCTCAATCAAATTGAGTTTTGCTCAAATTTATAACCGAGCTCACAGACACTCAAACTTTAAAAAGCTATTCTCTTCCTTTCAAATTCAGAACAATAACTGTCATCCTTAAAAGCATTAACTAAAATTATGCTCGGTATTCAAATTTCCCAAATCAGATAAATCTTTGATTTGCTACAATCGAAGATTTTTTCAAAATCCAAATGGTATCCTCATTTGCTAAAATCTTGATTTCAGCAAATGTTGATTTTATCGTTCGGGAAACTCATGTCAAAAGACTGAATTTTTTTGCGAGTTTCATATCAAAATGAGTGATATTTTTAACGAAATAACAAAAGAGATTTCATTGGGAAAGAGAGAAAGAGGGATGGAATAAGTTCACACCCCATCCGTCGTTGTCCTCCGACTCTAACCGCCAAAAATCCGAGTCGATGGGAGTCTCCAAAACACGGCGTATATAATCGTATTCATCACCACCTGAACCTATCACTGGTTGATTTGCTCCCTCCATTTTCTCAGTATCATACGAGATAATGGACCTTCTGGGAGGTCAAGGGTGATGACCCTCCTGGCCTTTCTTGTGCTGGTCGGTTTTCAGATCCATCCATACAAACGTTGTATACAAGAAACTTGTGAGGATCTGAACCCTCCCTCTAGGGGTCAAAAGTCAACAGTTCATAGCTTTTATAGTGCTGGTGGGGTTTTAAGATCCATAAAATTTCACCAACACCCACTAAATTGTAATGAAACCACTCTCATTCCCATGCACTCCTACACTTCAAAATTAGGCCGCATTTCACCACTTTACAAAAATAGTAACACTTTCCATTTCTTTATTTTTTTTAGCATACTCTATGATCAACAATCTGCTTGACCCTGGAAAAAATATGACATTAATAGAAAAATGGTTATAAATGGAAAGTTTGCCCATTCTTTCACTTCCCCTTGTTACACCAATTTTTTTTTGGCAAATGCACTCATCATTTGCTTCCACACACACACAAACACTCTCTGGTCCTCCTTCACACATACACACAAAAATGACATTTTTCTCTCCCAAAAATTAAATCTAAAAACTCCATGGAACCACTCTATCACCGATTGTCATTCCCTACTTCCACAATCTCTTTGTCTACGTACCACAGTGGTCCCATGATATTACATTTAGCAAACTCATGTATGGTCAACCAATCATATTATCAAATGCCAAATTTGTGGTCTCTAAACCACCAACAATTACGAACCAAAATCAATGTCTCCAAATCTTTAAATTACATCATCTCCTTGTGCAATTGTGCCACTAAAATATGGTTATCTTTTGGTCTGCTAGTTTAATAAATCCAAATGTTGTATCAATTTTGATGATTAGTGGTGAAGTGTGGATGCGGGATTGATGGTGGCTTATCTATTGTTGACGGGCAATGGTAGTTGGGTATGCTACATTTCAGCTTGTAGAACGATTAAACAAATATTTAGTGTTCTAGAGTTTTGGATTCACATATGAAGCATTTTACATATGTTTTGGTATACATGCGATGGGATATGCTAAATATTTCAAACATATGTAAAAGTGTATACATAAACTTTTAATAGAGAGATCATGTGTATTGATTGAGAATAAAATATATAAACTAAGAGGTTATTAACTTGCACAAAAAAAAAAAAAAAAAGAATGGGCAAACTTTTTCCATTCTGGACCTGAAATAAGGTATTATTGTGATTTTCTAGAGTAATTAAGAAGGGTTATAGTGTGATTGCATAGAATAGAGGGGTGTTAACAGAATTTACCAAATGTTTGTGGGTGTATATGCATGAGGATTTGAACCCAGGGTGTTAAAAAAAAAAAAGTAACGGTGAATTTATTCATCGAGATCCTTCTGAATCCAAAGGGTTCATCAAGGACAAATCAGTATTGCCAATCGTGAAAGTGGACCCTGACTTTTGCTCCCATGGAATCCAATGAAATGATTTTATTATACATCTCTTTCACTATTTAACACATGCACGAGGCATTATTGGATTAAGCTGTTTTTTTTTTTTTTGTGGATTAGCTTAAAAATTAAGTTCTATAAAAGAAAAAAACATAATCATGCAGGTGGAGCTCAATTTGAATTTCATACAGAACGGATAATGTTCACCTATTTTTTGTTGGATAAATAAATTGCATCTCGAGAACCCTAAGGTCTATATATCTTTGTGCCGCCAAAGTAAAATGAATTGTTAGACTGGTGATCCCAACAAGTAAAAATATATGGTAACACACTAATAGTCATATCATGGCCTAATTAAAACAATATAACACTTTGTACCAACTAGGCATAACATAAATTTCAGGGTTATAATATTAGTATGGCATTTAGTCATTTACCATATGGATGTGTCACGAAATGGGCATAACAAAAAATAAACAAACGAAACCAGTTCATCTATAAAATTTCTTTGTTATAATATTAGTACGGCATTTAGTCATTTACCATATGGATGTGTAACAATTATCACGAAATGGGCATAACAAAAAATAAACAAACAAAACCAGTTCATCTATAAAATTTCTTTTGCCAATTAAGAAAAAAAAAGAAGAAAAAGAGACCATTTTCTTGTGTATGAGCAAATAACATTTTTGATTGTGGTACGAGTGAGCAAACAACCAATGGTCCAATCCGACCCAAGGGTTCACGGTCGGATTCGAAGCTACAAATGGTCAGGAATAGGTGTTAATTGTGGTAAAAGTTTTCAGTTTTCAAGTTAGTAAAAAATTTATCGGTCTAAAGCGACCAATGCTTTTTGTTTTTTCTGCCGAAAGGGTGAACTCTGACCAAAATAATGCAGCGCCATTCACGGGCATCCACAAAGAAAAAGGTTTGCGTGGAACCCAGAGATCTACAAGTTTTTTTTGGAAGATTTGCTCCTTGGTTGAGTTGTGCTTTTGTGGTCCAGCTGTGATGCCCCAAGGTGGTGTTGTCCCGGTTTTTCTGGGCCGTTGGATCTCCTTCTCTAATCTCAACTATTGATTGAGGCACCCCTCCTCTTTCCTCTCTCGCTCATGCTAGCCACTGGTTGAAACCGGTTGGAATTTTTTTGAAAATCCTATATTTTCACCTCATTTTTTAATGTTACACATTAGACAATAGTTTAGTTAGAAGGGCAAAATTCAGAGTGGATTAAGTAGAAACTGATGTAGTTTCATGAAACCCCAAAAGTAAGTATTTCCCTCTCAAAGTTGGTGATCTGTTACTGGATTGACCAGTCAGCTTTATTTTGTAAGTATTCACATATTTTTGTGGTAAATACTGCCTTAGTTTATGGTAAGTATTTGCTTATTTTGTTGTAAGTATTTAGAGTCTTCGTGATAAGTAAAGTGCGATTTTTTGGAGGAAAAACCACAACATCACCTCGTTTTTGGCATTTCACCCTACTTTTTGTGTGTGGTTTGATCTAATGGCACATATTCATCTATTTTTGATGTAATGACTTAAATTTAGGGGGCATTATTGTCCAATACCACATTGGGGCACCATAGAAAGGTGCAAATATATGTGTGTGGTGAGAGGAAATTAAAGGAATAAAAGATACTCCTACTAACAAAGGAGAAAAGGTGCATTGGATCACGTTCATTTACCCACTAATTTATTCGGTTGTCCTCTTGATGAGACAAGTTCATCCTCACTAAGTGAGAGTGAGCGTTATCCTCATCCTAATTGCCTGGTGAAAAGGTGTAAGGTCCATCAAAAACTAATTCCATTATTATTAAAAAAAAATATTGATTCTGTAAACCCCATTTTTCATCGTTTAGAATGAGGGTATTATGTTTACTCTCATTTATTGAGGGTGAACAAAATCACTCTGTGACACGTAGCTTGTCTTTGGATTTATGAAATTACACCTTATCCTTTTGTACACACAGCCCACGGCGCGCGCACACTCTCTCTCTCTCTCTCTTTCTCTCTCACACACACATTATTGCCAGTGAGAAAATGAGAATTGCATTCAGTACATGAGTAGTACAAAGAAATATAAAAGAAAATGCTACCACATAAGTTTAATTCAATTACATTTATGCATTTTCAATATCCACATTTTAGATGAATTAGATTTTATCGTGCAGTGTTCACTGGACACTGTCCGAGGAAGCCCAACCACTCGGATCGGACCCAAAAAAAACCACTCCAACTTGCTTAGCCCATTTCGTTCCTCTTGAGAACCAAATCATTTTTCATGCCTTGATTCATGGCCCAAATCAAGCCCAAACCACTTCTACTAATATCATGCCTTGTTCCCAAGAAATGTGCATTTGTTAATTTAATAATTGAATCTGTAAATTTATTTCTTTGATTGTTGGCTTCCAAATGGGATGCTAGCCTGGTCAATATGCCAAACATTTGGTGGGACTTAAATCCCCTGTGGCCGATTTTCTCTGTACCGAATTTTTTTTTTTTTTTGCCTCTGTTCCAATGCGTTTTCAACTATTCGGTACATGTTAATTTTTAAAACAATAAAATTTTCAAAAACAATCCAACGGCTCAAAAGCAGATGGGCACAGGGGAATACTCGATTTAAGTTGGAACTGAACTATGTTTGTGCATGTCATTTCTTCACCAAGAACCTTCTAAATCCAGAGGGAGAAAATTAAGAGAAAAATCAGTAAATTGCTCACCGAGAAGGTGGACTCCCATTCATTTTCTCCAGTAAAATGACTTTATTATCCTTCTCTTCTACCAAAATAATTACTACTATTTGATCAAATAGTTACATAAATGGGATTAAGCTGATTCTGTTAGGATTTTCTTTATAAATTAAGGTCTACAAAATGAACAGGTATGATCATGGAAGTAAAGCTCAACGTAAGTCTCACACAAAATGAATAATGCATATTATTTAACATCATTTGAGCGAAAGCTATGGACACAATAGAAAAGTAATACATATCACTTAACATCGTCTGAGTACATTCTCTTCAATTTCAACAAAGTTACAACAAGAGTTCTTATTACTTGCCTTGTACAACAACAGGTACGAGCAAGAAACACACCAGTATTTTTATTTTTATTTATTTTTGATCGGCAACACACCAGTATTTTTATTACACAGAAACATTGGAAGACAAACATGTGAACGTAGGCAACTTAAAATAAATAGGAAATTCTATAGATGCTAGATACGTTTGACCACGTCCTCAATCTTTAGTATGGTGGGGGCACGACTTAAACAATACCGTAAACTTTTATCGCAAACTATGGAAAATTCATTATTGTACTTGACGTCGTAAGTTCCAACCTCAAGTTTCAAACTATCTTTTATGAGCTGCTGAAACCGTCCCAATTTCTCTGTCAAAGGCACATTGAATGGTATTTTTCTCGGTCCATATTCTACTACTACCTCCGTACCACATCCTGCATCCTTCCTTTTTTATGTACGCACGGGGAGATAGATTTGCTTTGCTGAAGCTTGGACCATGTCTCACTTGTGTGTTCTTTAAGACGACGTTTCACTGTACTACTGCTAATTGCAAAAAAAAAAAAGATTAATCAAGACAGAGGCAAGGCCAGAAATTCGCTTTGGGAGGGCCAAACTAACACATATATACTTTTATTAAATAAAAATGACACTCTCATTACTACATATATACTATTTCCTTTCGTATGTAATACCGTGCTTAAAATTAGATTGTCCTTTTTTAGTGACCAAAATAATCACGTACTTATATTTCGATTGTGTTTTATAAAAACTTAAGAAAAGTATTTAAGGAAGAAGGTGAAAACAATTTCAATTTGAAGTCAATCTTAATCGTCTATGCGATTTTAAAGACCAATTTTTCCTGTTTAAGTATATAACTTAATAAAAATATACCAAAGAATCATGTACGTATATTTTGAAAAAATGCCAAGGCCAGTAGGGGTTTCAGTAAAAATTTCTGAAACTTATTACAACAATTATATGGTCACTTACAAATAAATAAATAAATAAATAAATAAATAAATAAAATAAATAAATAATAAATAAAATAAAATAAAATAATATAAATATACACCGGTGATCCAGTCAAAGATCCCGGATTGAAGGAAAAATGGTGCTTTTGAGGTTTAAAAAATTATTTTTGCATAATCCGAACCGTTTAATGTGTTTAAAACGTGTTTTTAATGGTCCCTGCAAAAAATTATTAAAAAAAAAATGACCGGGAAGGGCTTGATCAGAGTAGTTTTTCACAAAAATTGTACATATACAGTTTTATGAAAACTGCTCTGATCAAGCCCTTCCTGGTATTTTTTTTTGATGATTTCTCGCGGGGACCATTAAAAACACGTTTTAAACACATTAGACGGTTCGGATCGTGAAAATTTGATCCGGAACTATGAGTCTCGGATTCGGGATCCCTGAATGGATCGGAACCGTCCAATGTGTTCAGAAGGTGTTTTCAAGGGTCCACGCGGGAAATCTTCAAAAAAAAAAAAATACCGGGAAGGACTTGATCCGAGTAGTTTTTTGCAAAACTGTAAATACTAAACACATTGGACGGTTTGGATTTTCCAAAAACAATTTTTAAAAGTGAAAAAATCAATTTTTTCCTTAAATCTGGGGGTCCGGATAGGAAATTTTCCGTATCATATATATATATATATATCAATTATCCAATCTAGGATCCCGGATTGGAGGTTTTTTGGTGTTTTGATGCTTTTAAAAATTGTTTTTGGGAAATCCGAGCCGTCCAATGTGTTCAAAAGGTGTTTTCAAGGGTCCACGTGGGAAATCTTCAAAAAAAAATACCGGGAAGGGCTTGATCCGAGCAGTTTTTCGCAAAATTGTATATGAAAAACTGCTCGGATCAAGCCCTTCCCGGTATTTTTTTTGAAGATTTCCCGCATGGACCCTTGAAAACACCTTTTGAACACATTGGACGGCTCGGATTTTCAAAAAATTATCGGGAAGGTGGAGTCCCGGATCCGGGATTCCCGGATTAGATCGGGACTCTATATATATATATACACCTAGTCTCCAGTCCGGTATCCCGGATTGGTGTTTTAATGCTTTTAAAAAATGTTTTTGCATGATCCAAACCGTCCAATGTTTTTAAAAAGTGTTTTTAAGGGTCCCCGCGAGAAATCGTCCAAAAAAATACCAGGAAGGGCTTGATCCGAGCAGTTTTTCACAAAACTGTACATTTTTTAGTTTTATGAAAAATTGCTTAGATCAAGCCCTTTCTGGTATTTTTTTTGGATAATTTCTCGCAAGGACCCTTGAAAACACGTTTTAAACACATTGAACGGTTCGGATCATGAAAATTTGATTCGAAACTATGAGTTCCGGACCGAGGAATCCCGGACTAGAGAGTTCCTCTATATATATATATATATATATATATATATATATATATTCATGTGGTTTGAGAGAAAGAGGTGAGCGATTTAGGGTTTGGGTTTTGAATTTTGAAAACATGTACAGCGTAAGTTTTGAAGAGGAAGACTCTGGCAGAAGTGTGCTGCATTTTTGTCCAAAGATTACGATGTATTTACAAGAATGCCACTCTAAAGTTAGTTTGTGAGAGGGATATTTTTAAACCTTTGGATTGTGTAGAATGAAGGATGGAGATTTGTTTGGTGATGAATATTTTATTAAAAACAATCCTTGTTTTGTTATATATATATATATATATATATATATATATATATATAGGATCATGATCTATTGAGGACTCCCTTAGGATAAGAGTTTGCGGACCTCACCATTCCGGATCAAATTTTGACGATCCGAACCGCTTATATAGCGTTTTTGACAAAAACTGATCCGATCAAGCCCTTCCGGGTATTTTTTTTTGAAGATTTTCCGCGTGGACCTTGGAAAATGCATTTTAAAAACATTGAGCGGTTCGGATCGTCAAAATTTGATCCGGAAAGTCGAAAAATGGTGAGGTCCGCACCAAATTCTTGTTTGAGGGAGTCCTCAATAGATCATGATCCTATATATATATATATATATATATATATATATGTCGAGCATCACTTTCTATGTTTTTAATTTATGAAATTGTCTGCTTAGGGCGTCTCCAGTTGTGGAGTTAAAAATGTGGTGTTATCTGACACAAGTGTTAAAAGTTGGTGCCATTTTTGTATGGTTATGACAAAAATGTTGTTAAAATAGTGAGTGTTGCAATGGTGTTAGAGTGTTAATAAAATGTAAAAAAAAAAAAAACTAAAATGTATGTGTATATATAGATGTAGGTGGGGCACTTGCCCTAACTCTCTCTCTCTCTCTCTCTCTCTCTCTCTCTCTCTCTCTCTCTCCCTCCTGAAAGCGGCTGACACATTTTCTCTCTCTCCCCTACATTGAGGAGTTAACTGTGCCGCTACAATTATAAATGGGTGCAGAGCTGCACTATTTATGGCACAAATAATATTCATGCACTAACTACACCATTAGAACACAAAAAATGCAAAATATTAGCTAAATGTGCTTTTCTTACAATAGCAACTTTCCTGTAGATACCCTTACCTTGGAGTTTCTCTGCAGCAGCCTCTAATGTGTAGCCTTTGCATGCATTCAAGCAATCGCTCCATAGGAAGTACTTTCTTAGGTCGCCCTTCGGGTTTTTTCCTTTTTTGGGCATCCACTGATAGTAAACCGTATACTCGCAAAATTTAGTATAAAAGATGCCAAACACATATTCAAAAGTAAACTGGAGAGAGAGAGAGAGAGAGAGAGAGAGAGAGAGAGAGAGAGAGAGAGAGAGAGAGAGAGAGAGGAGATGCCAAACGCAAATTCAATTGGAAATTGGAGAGGCAGAGGGGTACGCAACATCTATACACATTCCGCTCACACATTTGTAACTAGCCAGAATAACAAGTAATCAATACCATAAAAATCGTGACAAATGCACCGAAAACGGCCCAAACAAAGAAACTATCAACTGCATAAACATTAACCTTAAGATTGGCATCTAACAATCAATATACATAGCTTTACTTTTCTGCAGTACACACTTGTTCATAATTACACCGAAAAAAGTAGTATGTAACAATTATACTGAAATTCTAACAGTAAATATTTTTCATGGTAAAAACACTCATTCATAATTTAACCTAAAAAAGTTATAACACAGGCCTAAATTAATACTGTACTAAACATTTTACTTACCTTAACTCTCTCACTCTCTCATAAAACAAAAAAATTAAGAGTATTGACTCTTTAAATAATGTTTGTTAACAGGGCGATATATGACCAAAAAATGGTAAAGTGGAATCTAAAATTGTGCTAGGGGTAGAAGTGTCGAATGTGCCTGGCCGGCCAGAGCGCGGCACGACACGACACAAAAACTAAGATGGGCCAGATTGGGATATCGTTTTAGAGCCTACAACACGGCATGACACAGGCATGGGACACCGTCCGAGCACGGTTAAGGGCACAAAGTGAACATGATGCTTTTAAAATAAAAAATTAAGCGCATCTTCATTTTACTCTTTAAAAAAAAAAACTTTTTGATCTTAAGAAATGCAAATGATTATTTATAGTTGAGTAGATACCAACCTAATTTGGGATGTATTCAAACTAGAATGACGCACTTCTTATATACAATTACATTAATTGTATAACAAAATTCAATTATCAATATTTTTTGAATTAAATTTGTAATTTTAATTGTAATTATTTAACGTTTCTTTTTTTGAATTTCAAAAAAGAGATGACAATTTTTTAGAAGTATTGTTTAGCTTCACAAGGTTCGATTGTGCATGGGCATGGGAATAGGCAATGCACGGCATGGATTGTGGTGGGTTGTGGGTAAGGCCAGGCTAAGAATATTCTTAAATTTGAAAATATAAATATTTTTTTCAAATTTATAATGTTATATGTATTCAATATGGATCTCGTTTGATAGTTCTCGATGAGTAACAAAGTTTTCAAAATTGTAAAATACATTATAGATTGAAAAATATAAGCAATTAAAAAATAATACGCATGCACGTAAATGGACAAGAAAACTTATGAATTAAGTGTTGGGACTGCTGAGATTTGAACCCTGGACCTCTAGTTTCTTATTCAATCCCTTCCCCTCTTAATTGCCACTAGTCTAGCAACAAATTGCAAAGTAATTCACTAATGCTATTAAATATTCCGAACCTGTAACTGTAATAATAATCCCCCTGAATATATTTTTCTTCTGAATTTTACGAGAATAATATAAAATGATGAGAAAAATTGTTTAACTTAAATGTATTTTTACTTTAGAGACCTTTTACAAAGGTCCCTAATGTTGGAGATATGCCTTAAGTTCAAGATGTTCGAAGAAAGGTGCAAAAAAATGGTCGCAGCATCCATGGTGGACCATTGTGTTTGTGGTTCGGACCATGGGTTAATTAAGGTTCTGGAAGGTTGCAGCTTTTGTGGTTCGGACCACGGGAATCATGGTCTAGACCACGGGTGTTGACCTTTTTTTTTTTTTTTTTTGTACTTTCTTAGAAATTTCAACCTTGAGGGTAAGGGTTTGGAATTTTTGAGTGAATCTCTTTGAGGGAGCCCCCATGGGGTTCCTCGTGGTGTGTTAGGGGTTTCTCAATTGTTCCACTGGTTAGTTTTGAGTTGGAATTAGAGATATCTCGGGTTTGGAGTTGTCTCTTTTGTGTATGTGAGACATTGGTGCTCTATAGGTTGCGCCTCAGAGATTTGTTCCTAGATATCTATTAGATGCTTCAAGTTAGAGTTACGGGTATAGTCAGCTCTATATATTTCTCTCCATTGATAATGAATCCTCTTGCTCTTTTTGCGGACGTACCTCTAGAACTTCGTGCTTGAGGGAAAAACACGTAAATCCTTGTGTTTCGTCTTTCCTTGTTAGTGTGTTGATATTCTCATACTTCATTTGGGTGTTTCGGTACAACACCTAGGCCTTCAATAATTTATTGTCTGAAATTCGGTTTAGAATCAATCTTACATGATTTTCAAGATTTAAAAGCATGTTGAGTTCTATTCTGGCAGAAGTTTACATTATGGATGATTAACCTATCTTTGGACACGTGTACTTTTTTACATGAAATATATTAACTTTTTGGTGCCACGCCCACCTCCAAATCCAAATTCCGCCACAGTAGGTATTGATTTTTTTCTGTCTATAATCTTTTAAAGAAATATGGTCCTTGTGCTATAAACTCACTAACAAGGCGAGAATATTGCATCAGTGACTTTTCCTATCACATATTGAGTTATTTTCCCACAGACATAGTGGTTTTTAGCTTCACGGTTTAATTATTCGTGAAGGACTGAATAATTTTTTCACAAGATTAAAGATGTAAGAAAGTCAATAACGAACACTTTCAACGAAGATTGATTTAAAGCGGCATGTTTGATACAAGGTTTGATTTCCCAGGGATTCGTAATAATGTGGGATTTGAGATTGGAATTGTAAATGCAATTTGATTAAGAATGAGGAGATGCAATTTTTCTCTTTGTTTTGTGGAGGATTAGACTATGGGATTATTAACATGTTGGTTTTGTGATTGGATTAAAATCATTGATTTCCACTTTTACCCTTGCATAAAACCCCATTTCATGAGAGGGAGGGGAGAGAAAAAGAGGACAGTTTGGTCAATTAATGTTTACCTGAAGAGGGGATTGGGATTAACAATATATGGCCAATCTGGAAGATTAATAATCTCATGGTACAAATAGTCCAAGAATACTTTGCATAACTAAATAAATAATTAGTGGTCCCATAGGATTGAGAGTCCAATCACATTCCCAAACATTTTATTAATGGTCCCATGACTCCCATTTCTTATCAACCATGCAAACTTGGAGTAGCAATAACTTAAGGTGAAATTTTATATATGTGACAAAATGAAAGGGTTAGATCGCGAATGAAACTAGGTGAGTCTCATTTGCATCAAATAAAAGGATCTTGATTCCAAAGACAACGTACACATTGAAACAACTATTAGCTTGTCGGTTATGTTTGTGATATCTAAGTACAATTTTTCCTGGGGAAATTTATGAGATCTAAATGTAGTTGCTATAAATTTGATTCATTTTTAATTACATTTTTTTTTTTGTTAAGAGTTAAGCCAGTGCTAGTCGTCCTAATATACGAGTGTACTATATTTCTTAGCCGAAAGAGTGAGAAAGTTAAACAAAATAAGTACATTACAGTAAATTATTTCATCTATAAATGGTTCAAGGCAAAAAAAATATTTTTGTATCAGACGAAAAAGCACTATATTTGAATTAACTAATTGAAATAATTGGAATCCGATGTTTCTTTTTGAAAGGGAATTATCTATACTAATGCAGTAGAATTCAGGGCATCAGGGATTTCATGTCTCAGTAAATTATCATTTAGATTGGCTCAATTACAAAAACTCACCCTTATCTAAGGCTAGTCTCGGTAACACCCCATCAACATCAAAATTGGACAACGGCACACCCTAATCTGCCTGTAATTGCTAATGGCCGATACTTTCCATTGATGGAACAAATTGACCTTTTAACCCCTGTATGACATGTATGGGTTCATTCTATTCCATTTTGTCTCTTCTTTTCTCGTTCTCGTCTGATGTATGGAGATGTTACAATAACAATCTAAATTAAAGTTTGATAGTTTAGAACGACCAACCCCTAATTTCGCAAGTTGAAGAGTTGATATCGAGGAGGAGATACACATTTGAAACCCCACTTAATGTTGATAAGTTTAACTTCCCAATTTGACGATTTCGTCCTCTAAACTACATGTTATGCAACTTATTTGGTCCTTTTTTTACTCCTATTTGAGGAGGAAATTGGTTAAAATCAATTAGTTTAGAGGATGAAATTGTCAAATTGATAGTTTATGGATGAAGTAGAAATCATGTGCATAGTTTAGGGAATGAAATCATCTAATTGATAGTTTAGAGACAAAATAGAAAAATCATGAATAGTTTAAGGGATAAAAACGAAAAAAAAAAAAAACTCTCTTCTAATTATACGTAGTCTAGGTTTCATATGCTTCTATTAACTTATTATTCTTTTTATTTCTTACATTGACTAGCATAGTGTCCTATTTCTCTACATGCCTAACATTTGCAAGTCTTTTTTCCTTTAGGACAATAATTACTTTTTCTAAAAAATCTTCTTTTCTTATTATAAGGTTTAAAATGTTTTTTGAAATATTTGCTCATGTATTTTTCTCCTTCTTGTATAGTAAAAATTTTCCTTTTATAATTTTTTTCTTCCTTTTACAGGATTTTTTATTTTCATTATTTGTGCAGCCCCATGAATTTGAGGATTACCAGCAATGCAAATATAGTTTTTTTTTTTTTCATTTTCTTTCTTTGTTTTTTTTTAAAACATTTTTTATCTACCCATTCTCTTAAATACCTAATTCTATGTCTGAGGGAGCCTTTTCTTCCTGCTCCTAGATCTTTTAATCATTTTTTGAATTTTTCTTCAATACTAACATTTATAGGATATGGTAGTTTATAGAAAAATAAAATCAACTTATTGTTATTACTATCTACTTTATTGTAGTAGTAAGAAAATTGGCATATATAATTTTCTAAATATTTCATATCCCATATTTCTATACTCCGTATTATTTATCTTCCTTGTCCAAATTCTATGTTGCCTCTCTTTGTAGAATTCTTGTCCTTCGAATTCTTCTTCTACATATTTTACAAATTTGTCTAATAATTGTTCTGGTGTATTTCCTATTTCTAAAATGATTTTATCATTTTCTTTCAGGTTATCATACCAATTAGCTATAGTTCTTGCTAGGCTGTGCAGCCTGTTCTTGCTTCACAATCTTAATTGTTTATTCATGTCTTCTTATATCTCAATTCTACTATTATTTAATTTTCGTATTTTTGTATCATCAATTTTATCTATTTTGTTTTCTATTTCTAGAATTATTTTATATCTTACTTCACTATTTTTTTTTTTGTCTCTATCACTTTTTCTAATTGTTCTACGTTAGACTTACTTAGATCCATTTTTATTTAAATAGTCTAGTGATAGAATTAAGTTCAAATGAATTTTCAATAGTAATTCCTCTGGAGGAATAAGGATATACTCCATCTAAAGGTGCAAATTTAGTTTCTATTTTTGTTACCTGACACCTGAGGTTCTTTTAATAATCTTATTATAGTATTATTTTGTTCAACAATTACTTGTAAAGATGCATTGTTATTTAAATCATCAGATTTATTTTCTTCAATATATCGAATATTCACAAATATTATTTATGTAATGTCCAGGATGAGAACCAAAGGCTTTGATACCAAATTTCACGTGTGCATATTTCTAACTATTAAATATAAAGAAGTCAGGTTTAAGTGAAATACTATAGATTGTAATTATGGCACAATAATAAGTGAAATACTATAGATTTTTTGAGCCAGTGGGTGCCTTCCTTTGTAGTACTTGTGATGTTTTTTTATCCTTCGGACTCTTAAGCTAAGGTAAGAGAGAAGAGTGTGCGCGTTGATGAGAGAGAGAGAGGCAGTAAAAAGAAAAAAGGAGGGGGACGTGGCTATCATGTCTCCTTGTGTCAAATGTGGCTGAGGACAATCCAAGTACAATAGTGTATCTTGAAAATTTTTTGGGTGCAGAGTGAGTATTGCCACTTGGTACCCAAGCATGATCCGAGCCGTCCAAATGTGTTTTGGACGGCCCGGATTGATTCACTCTCTCTCCTCTCACCCAAACACACTCTCTCTAAAATCCAGACCGTTGGATCGCGTTATGGACGGCTGAGATTGCCGAGCGGGTACCACGTCGGCAATACCCACTTGACACTGAAAAATTTCTCGTATCTTTTGACTTTTGAGGCCAAAAATTTGAAACTCCCACCCACCCCCACTATCCAGTCCGTGCGTGAGGTCCAATTGCGTGAATGAAAAGACAATGATGACCCTTCCATTTACACTTGAGCTAGCAAAATTGAAGGACACAATTGAAAAAAATTGACAAAGTTGGGAGGACGTTGGATTTCACTTTAGCGTCCTTAGTATTTCTAGGTTTCTGGATACAGGATAGATGTGTAAGTCATTCATGAAAATTGGGTTGCGGATCTGCTGTCCCGAAAACCCTGTCCCGACTCCGTTGGGGTGTCGTTTGCCAAGGCATCAGCGCATTAATTTCCTCAAAACCCTGTATGAGGGACTTGCAATCAAATACTATGATATTATCAAGTGGGTGTTTACCAATAGATATACTTTTTTTCTGTTTCCCGTGTAATCTCTCTCTCTCTCTCTCTCTCTCTCTCTCTCTGTGATAGGAGTATTATCAAATACTATGTGGAAACTCTAAACACTACATTTTGATTTCGACGGATTGATTCCGACCTTTTTTTCCCCACGATCTCTCTATCAATCTCACAGTCTCACCAAAACGGACTAATTTCCGCCTCGCCCAGATTCCGGCATACGTGATTTCGGCGATCTTTCCGGCCAATCAGGTAGGTGTGCCCGTCTAATTATTTGCTCAATTGGTAGTTATTTTCAATTAGTATAGCTGAGGTGCAAATGATGGCTGGTCCCAAAGATAAAAACCTGTACGTACTAAATATCACCTCCTCTTGCTTATTAGCAGGTTCGTTCAAGGCTGAATCAACCACGTCCTTCGTGCGCTGCGCACAATCTTCCATGTAGCCATGATCTCTTCTATCTTGGTAATTATATTCACAATCACTCCTTTCCTTTGTACTAGTATTTACTTTTGTCTTTCTTTTCTTTGTGTGTGTGTGTGTGTGTGTGTGTGTGAGAGAGAGAGAGAGAGAGAGAGAGAGAGAGAGTTTCAACATTCTGTTCTTTATTGAGTTTGGAGGTTTGAGTTACAACATTCTGGAAAACCACCAAAATTTATTGAGAAGGAAGAACACTCATCAGACTTATAAATAAACAAAATTAACTGCATCAATTTCATACATCTGAGAAATCTACCTTGTATGGATTAATTCTTAATCTGTTCTTTGATTTGATTCTTCCACCAAAATTTAGTATGGGTCCGTCCAATGGCGGAGCCAGGAACTGATGGAGTCGGAGGGGGCTAGATTAATTATGAAAGAAATTTTGGTTTTCGATGATTTTTTTTTTCAAGACTAAATCCAGTCATTTGAGTTACAACAGGACGGTTTAGAGAAGCTGCTTCCAAGTATTTCATTCCTAGCTCGTCCATCACACACTAGAAAAGTAATCCATCATTTAACACAAGTAGAATTAATACATTCTCTTCATATATCAGCAACATTACAATAGAAGTTGTTACGACTTGACTAGTACAACACGTACGAGAAAGAAGCACACCATTTTTTTTAACCTAGAAACCTTGGAAGACATTGGACCGTACGCAACTTAAAATAAAATAGGCAATTCTATCGATTCTAGGTACGTTTGTCTGCGTCAATAACCTCAACCAGTAGTTTGATGGGGTTGGATTGATCAGCAAGACTTAAACAACCCTTTAAAGTATCACTATTGAAAACGGTATGCTCCTCTTGTCTATGAAAGTACTTGACATGATAAGTTTTAGGCAGAAGATTGAAACTCTTTTCAAGGAGCTTCTCTAACTTCTGAAACCGTCGTGGTTTCAGGTCAAATAAATACCCATCCCCATTGTAATACACTGCTATGACCGTTTTATCCTCATCCTGCATCCCTTCTTTTCCACGTAGCCGATGGGAGTTAGGTAAGCTTTGCTGAAACTCCAACCATGTCTTACCTGTGAGCTCCGTAACACGACGTTTCACTGTACTTGGGCTAGCTACAAAAAAAAAAAAAGAAAAAAAAAGAAAAAAAAGATTAATCCAGACAGAGTACGCACACACTTATATTTTGATCTTGCCTTATAGAAAATCAAGAGAAATTCTCAAGGTGCAAGGTAATTTTTTCAAAATTGAAATCAATCTTAATCTTACCGCAATTTTGAACAACAAACTTTTTCACATCAATGCTATTCTAGAGTATCACTTTCTTACATCTAAAATTGCAGGCTTACCATTGAGTTTCTTTGCAGCAGCCTCTAACGTGTAGTCTTTGAATTCCAACAATTCCTCCAAGGTAAATATTTTCTTAGGTCGTCCTCCTGAGTTTTTGCGTTTATTGGAATCCACTGGTTGTAAATCCAAAGGTCATGAAATTTAGATATGTATATATATAAATACAAGATGCCAAACGCAAATTCAAAGTCAAAATAAATAGAGAGAGAGAGAGAGAGAGAGAGAGAGAGAGAGAGAGAGAGAGAGAGAGAGAGAGAGAGAGAGAGAGAGAGTCACCTGAAGTGGAAGACTCACTACGACTGGAAAGCTGATCGAACCCGGGCCACAAGTCCTCAAGATCAATTTGATCATCTGTTCATTAAAATGGTATAAAACAAGCCAAACACAAATTCAAAGGTAAATTAACCATAAAAATCGTGCATACACATTTACACATTTTTATTGAAGCCAGAATCACAAGTAGTAATACCGTAAAAAATTGGGACAAATGAACCGAAAAACTGTGCATGCAAATTAAACACTCATTCATAATCACACCTAAAGAAATCGTAACACAGGCCTAAATATGAAACATTTTTTATACATATCTTAACTCTCTCGCAAATATAAAACTAAGAGCATCTTCATTTGATTTTTCATGGTATGTTAGATCATGCCAAAAAAAGGTTACAGTGGAATCCAAAATTGTATGTAACAAATTAGTTAAGTAGATTATGTAAAAATGACACGTTTAACTCTGTAAAAGAACTTTTATATTGTTGGTCAATGTATAAAAAAAAGGAAAAAGACAGATACAAAACTACAAAAGATATAGGAGTACTCCATAATGGATCGGAGTTGTGCCACTGGACTCTTTTTTTTTTTTTTTTTAAAGTTAATATAATGCTGTCTCCGTGACAATAATGTTGCGGTCCCCAATTCCTCTCTTCTTTCTCCCTACATACTAGCAATGAGTTAAAGAAGTTGAAATTATTTCAGTGTGAATGTGTAGTTTTTTTTATTAAATGCATAAAATCTGTCACAAAATTTTTTGGTTCGCATCTTGCCGTCCTTTGGGTTTGGCTCTCGAATAACATATGCCGGTGCATGTGTCCGTAATCCTATTAATCTTCGTATCCCTTTGTAAAGATTAATAATTTTTTTTGCTCATAAAAAAAACATTGAGTTAAAAAGGATTTTACTGTAAGACTCTCTCTAGCAAGAAAAGGATTTTGCAGCTGTTTTGCACCATTTGACACATTTAAATAGGAGGGGAAATTAGTCCGTAATGAGTGCAGTAACAGGAAGACATTTAAAAATATATAAAAGTGGGACCTTATCTATTCTACTCCACACATCTAAATAATTCAAATGGAGCAATCATTCTCTCTTAGTATTGAACACAAAAAATGAGTTCACCTGTGTCATATTTTTCGTATGTTCACCTAAGGCCATGTTTGTTTTGAGTTTCAAGACTCGATTTTCTCAATTTGTAATTATTCAATCCTTACCTCTATCTCTCTCTATTTGTAATTATTTTTTCTCTATTTTTCTCTCTATCTCTCTCTATTTTTATCTCTCTCTATTTTTTTTATTTTTAATTATTATTCCTATTTCTCCATCTAATTATTACCAAAAACCAAAACTCAAACCAAACACAACTTAAATCTGAAGAGTTGAATGGAGATGCACTAACTAGTCAGAAAAGGAAGAGAGAAATGGAAGAGTACTCACCGAAAAAGGAAGACTGATGTTGACCGTCCGCAGTCTCCCCTGTTCATGAAATACTAGAGTTTAACATTTGAGTCAACCACTGAATTTTTTTTTTTACTTTCCTGTAGGGAAGATCATTTAGTGCTCATGCATGTGACATCACAAGGCAGTGTCCAAATTTGTTTTCAGTTACATATCGTAGCGGAGCATATACTGTTGTGAACTCACTACAATGTGTGGTAAAATGAGACTGACCGTGAATACATTCTAAGAGCACTGAATAATCTTTCAAATTTTTTTAGAAGAAAAAAAATAGAGAGTTGAAGATTTAAACAAATTTTTTTTTTTGTTCTCGCACTCTTATATATATATATCAACCAAAGTCGACCTTTCAAAGTAATTTTTGGATAGGATATTTTTGTAAATGAATTCTACAAAATAAACGATTTTTTAATCGACCCAAAAACATTTATAACTAGTGGGGAACTCAAACCAACTACGTACCACACAAAAATGAAAAAAAAAAAAAAAAAAAAAAAAAAAACCCCAACTATTGCCTTTTGTATGTTGGGACTTGGGAGAGAGTTTGAACTTGGGTAAAATGGAGAGAAAGAGGGATTTTCTTACCGAAAGTCTCAGGCACTTGAGAAGTGCCTTCCACGAAAATATTGTTACCATTACCAACGTGCACATTTTGCCAGGCCATTTTAGGAGTAGAACTGGTTTGAAGGGTTCACAGAAGGCCATCTTGTTTTATGCAGATATGAGAATCAACCAAAATAGCTGAAAACACAAAAAAAAAGGTCAGTTCAGAAATAAGAGGTCAAAACCCTCCAAAAAGGAGTAGTTCAGAAATAATGGTCTCAAAATGAGCTCAAACTACCAAGAAAAGATCACATCAAAAATAAACGTTCAACGTCCACCATGCATCACGTTCAAAAAGTAAATCTCCACTAATGCTACTGAAAATGACGGGTCAGCAAAATATAGGAATTTGGGGGACAAGGTTCATGCCACCGTGTCATGCACCCCATCCGGTTATTCGTTGCGAAATTGCACAGCTCGGATCAAATTCAACTCCACGTGAGAGCCATTGCTTGGATTTTATCCGAGCTATGCATTTTCGCAATGGCGGACCGGATGGGGTGCATGGCACGGTGCCATGCACCTTGAGCATAGCAGGGACCCCTTGTCCGAAATCAACGTGGCTATGGGTATCGAAAATGCTTTTGGACGACTAAGATGCAGTGTGCGTGTATTTTGCATATACAAATATGCGTACACTTAGCTTTTTTAGTCCGAAATATAGGGGTACGGTCTTTTGGACGTCAGATCAAAAATAATTTCATCATAGATCATTCAAAAGGGCAGAACAAATTTACCAATTTTTTTTTTATTTACCAAAAAAAAAGGGCAGAACAAAGAATCCGAACGATAAAAAAAACATCACAAAATGGAAGCAAGGTTCCTACTTGTTCAAAAAATAAATTTAGCAAATTGATTTTGATACTCCCTTAATTACTAACAACACTCTAAAAAAGAGTGTCAAAATCGATTACTGGCACTCTTTTTTTTGAAGCGCGATTAGTAATTTGAAGATTGTCAAAATCACTTGCCTAAATTTAAGGTTGAGTTTGAACTAAATTAGTTTTTTGTTTGAGACAATTTATTTTATTGAAGTTTTGGAAACCTTTTTTTTAAGTTTTTCGTCATAATTTCCACACCACATTCAGTGGCGGACATAGGATTGTTGTTGCGGGGGACCACTCCATAGCAAATATACAGAAAAATTGAAAATGTACTATTACTAGTAAGAACCTTGGGGGTTTGCAGGGACCAAAAGTCCAAAACCCCCCCTAGCATCCCCCAGGTCCGCCCCTGACCACATCGCTCGTCTTGGCAAGGGAAAACATAAAAGTATAAATAGAGACCAAAATTGAAAAATGTCCAAGAGATGCTAAAGAGGAGAGGTTTTGACGTATAGAGAGAGAGAGAGAGAAAGAGATTTTGAGGGGAGAGAGAGAGGTGTCAAAAGTTGCAACTGGGTTGTTCTTTTAAAAGAAAAATCCCCCAAAATTGCAAACCTTAGTTTTTGATCTACATTATTACATTTTTTTGATTTTTTTCATCGAAATGAATTATTAATCCAAAAAAATTTAAACTGAATATAGTAAAAATTGCTAAGGAAAAAAAAAAAAAACCATAAGGACTTGATAAAAAAAGAGTAGAAAATTTAAGCCAAAAGAGATCCAATACTAACAGCCAACAAGTCAATGAAGTAGTGGAGGTGGGTTGCCAGCAGAAGGCTCGATCGGGTTGGTCAAAATTTGCAAATTGAAATGAGTTACAAAATTTAAGCCAAAATGCTCTCATTTTAGGGAGCCAAAATAAAATTTAGGGAGTGGATGTGACAAATAGGTGGATGGGTCCCTCCAAACAGTACAACTTTTTGTAAATTACAAAATTTCCCCTCAATATGTCACTTCCACTCCTCATTTTAGAGAGGAGAGGCATTGTTGGGGATGCTAAGGAGTCTTATATTATTCGGAAACAAAAAAGGGAGAAATAATTATATTGGCTGAGAGAAATATTTATATTGGCAGATGTATTCGGAATCGTACAAATGGGTTCTACATGTACAACATACTGTATTTGAATCGTCGGATCCCGGAAACGTTTGTAAATTTTCATCCATCTGCATAGCTTGAAAAGAAATGGGAACCTTTAAACTCACATACAAGATGAAATATGTACTTGCCTCTTAAACTATTACTCTCTCTATCCCTTTTTTAGTGTTTAGATTTTCATTTTGAGCTGTCCCTTATTAAATGAGTGTTTTGAAAAGTTAACGGGTAAAAGTTGATACAATTATCATTTTACCCTTTTGAAAAGTTAGTGGGCAAAGAGTTAATGAGTAAAAGTGGAGGATAATTTTGAAAATCAGAGGTAAAGTTGATGTAAAAAGTGTAAAGTAGAGGCAAAAGTCGATGTGAAAGGTGCAATGATAATGTTTTTTTAATAAGTTGGATTTACGAAGTAACACACTATACAACAAATATCCAATAAGGGCTCCTTTACATTCTACGGTGCGGGATATTTTGTTCCAGATTGAATTTCGATGATCCGAACCGTTAGATGTGTTTAAAACGTGTTTTTAAGGACCAACGCGAGGATTCGTCAAAAAAATATCCTGAAGAGCTTGATCCGACCCGTTTTCGATAAAAATGTACATATACATTTTTATCGAAACCTGCTCAGATCAAGCCCATCCGGGTATTTTTTTTTTTTTTTTTCCGAATCCTCGCGTTGGACCTTTAAAACATGTTTTAAACACATCCAACTGTTCGTGCTTGACCGACCGGGTGAATGTAAATTAAACTAAAGACGCGTCCCAAGCGTAGGACTCTCAACCGGTGTAGCACAATATCCGGAAGTACCGGAGTCGAACCACAGAGACGGACGAACGGTGTTTGACTCAAAAGTGTTGAATTCTAGTTAAACCTGGCTCGTAGGTAGCCACCCCTTGTGCAACTCTATTGCTGTATCAACTAAATGGATGAAATAAATTAACTATGGATTTTAAAGGAGTGTACAGCCGTGGGAACTCCAGCGTCCGCGGCTAGGCCTAACCAAAGTTCACTCGGGTCACAATTCGCTAAAATAATCGATTTTAAAATAAAAAAAAGTTCCCTATTGAATGCACACCACCTGTCACCAGTTTCCGTGTGCAGTCGAGAGGAAGGCTCCGGATGCCTTCGCCCCGCTAACAAGGACTCCAGCGATGCCCGGGACTTGTTCGATAGAAAAATTTTCGTATTCCAAAATTGCTTAAAAATTTAATTATGTTGAACCCGAGGTGAACATCGATTAGTTTAGCCACGGGGCGCCTTCGCCCCGCAGCCGCACCCTATGAATCTACTCACTCATGATTTTATTGAACGCAGCAAACATATATTTAGAACTAAACATGATTCTGGCAATTGAAATAAAAATAAAACACGATACCACAAGTTTGCAGCAAGAGAATGGATTCGAAGAACAAGAATTCAAAATTGGAAAACCTGAAGAACTTGGATTAAACTTGAATCCGAAATAATCCTGAAAACAGCAGCCAAAGTTAAGGAAATAAAAAAATAAATTATGAATTGTGTAACCCTAATTTCGAGTTCTAAAGGGGTATTTATACGAAACCCTCGCTAGTTACAATTAAAATCCGGAAAAAAAAACAAGATTAACTCCACGCGAAACCAAAACGCCACCGTTCCCTAGCCAACTAAAGCTCTCGGTAGCGCTACACCCATTCATAGGTAGCGCTACCGAACCCATTAAAGCCGTCTTGACCGTTGACCCTTGTTTGCTCGGTAGCGCTACACCCATTTTGGTGTAGCGATCGCCAAGGTTCTGTTCACATTGCGAGCCCTGTTGTGCCACTTTTGAGCGCTATACCAAATCCCTTGTAGCGCTCACGACGGTCCCAAATTGCTTTCCTCGAGAATCCACTCTGACACTTGGTCTCTACGGTCTCCCATGCTCTCAAGCCCCATCTTAGCCTCTTCAATGTCTCTAATTAGCGCCAAAACATCACGAATATCTGCAAATAAAGCCCAAAACACAAAACCAACAACGTGCACGCATTAAATGGAAAATGAGAATTAACCGCACGTTTAACGCGCTAATTCTATCCTATTTAGGCGCTTAAATTCACGAATTTCAAAATCCGAATCGTCCAATGTGTTCAAAAGGTGTTTTCAAGGGTCTATGTGAGAAATCTTCCAAAAAAAAATACCGGGAAGGGCTTGATCCAAGCAATTTTAAGCAAAAATTGTAAATATACAATTTTGCTTAAAACTGCTTGGATCAAGTATTTACAGTTTTTGCTTAAAACTGCTTGGATCAAGCCCTTCCCGGTATTTTTTTTGAAGATTTCTATCGTGGACCATTGAAAACACCTTTTAAATACATTGGACGGTTCAGATCGTAAAAAAAATGCTCGGATCATAGGGGTTCGCAAGTCCGGAGTCCGGACTAGAAGCGACCCCTATATATATATATATATACCCTGAGCTTCTAGTCCAGGATTCCCGGATTAGAGGTTTTGGGGTGTTTTTTTGTTTTGCAAATTGCTTTTGCAAAATCCGAACAGTCCAAAGTGGTCAAATATACAGTTTTTGCGAAAAACTGATTGGATCAAACCCTTCCTGGTATTTGTTTTTGAAGATTTTCCGCATGGACCCGTGAAAACACCTTTTGAACACATTGGACGATTCAGATCGTTAAAAAAATGCTCGGATCATGGAGGTCCGGAAGTCCGGATCCGGTTTAAGAAGCTTTGCCTATATATATATTACTTCCCCCTTCAACTATCAATTGAACTAACTTCCCCCATTAAACTACCAGTTTCTTTTTGACTAAGGATTAATCACGCTTTCCATCCATAAACTGTAACGGAAACTGTTAACCTAACCCTATCTATTTGTTAAGCGCCAAACAAGAGGATAATATGGGCATTTTCCAAACCCTAAAACTATCAAGCCAAATCGGGGGTTTTGCTACTGTTGACCAAACCAAAACCCTAACTCCAAACTCCGAAGGAAGGAAAGGAAACAAAACTTGTTTCCAACTTATTGTTTTATTTTTTGCTACTACTGTGGGGTGAGTGGACAGAGAGTAACATTGGGAGAAGATTTGGTTCGGTGGAGATTGAATTTGAGGTTTTTTTTTCTTCTTCTTTTCTATAATGATCTGACGTAGTGTACATATTTCAATCCGGCTTAAAAACTACCGGGAACCGAATCGGACATTAAAAAAACCGAAAAAAAATTTATGTTCGGTCTGGTTTTCTATTTGTTTATTTTCACCCCTATAACATAGGCATATTGGCATCTAAAATTCAAGAGGGAAAAGCTGTGGGCACAATAGACAAGTAATACATATCATTTAACATCATTTAAGTACATTCTCTTCAGATTTCAGCAAAGTTACAACAAAAGTTCTTATGACTTGCCTTGTATAACAGGTACGAGCAAGAAACACACACCAGTATTTTTATTACATGGAAACGTTGGAAGACAAACATGTGAAGGTTGGCAACTTAAAATTAATAGGAAATTCTATAGATGCTAGATACGTTTGACCACGTCCTCAATCTTTAGTACGATGGGGGCACGACTTAAACAATACCTTAAACTTGTATTGCAAACTATGGAAAAGTCATTATTATACTTGATGTCGTAAGTTCCAATCTCAAGTTTCAAACTATCTTTTATGAGCTGCTGAAACCGTCCCAGTTTCTCCGTCGAAGGCACATCGAATGGTATTTTTCTCTGTCCATATTCCACTACTACCTCGACCATATCCTGCATCCTTCTCTTTTCATGTACACGCTGGGAGACAGATCTGCTTTGCTGAAGCTTGGACCATGTCTCACCTGTGAGTTCTTTAAGACGACGTTTCAATGTGCTACTGCTAACTGCAAAAAAGAAGATTAATCAGGACAAAGGCAATAAGGCCAGAAATTCGATTTGGGAGGGCCGAACTAACACATATATATACTTATATTATATAAACAATTGCGCTCTCATTACTACATACTATTTCCTTCCATATGTAATACCTTACTTAAAATTAGATTGTCCTTTTTTAGTGACCAAAAATTATATTTTTCTTTTTTTAGTGGCCAAAATAATCACGTAATTATATTTTGATTGTGTTTTATAAAAAATGAGAGAAATATTTAAGGAAAAAGGTTAAAAAAAAAATCTTAATCGTCTATGTGATTTTAAAGACCAATTTTTCTGTTTCTATTGTAAATACATAAATAAGTGGTATATAAATTGATAAAACTATATCAAATAAAGGAAAATGCTAGTGAGAACCATAAGAGAACAATAATTATATTTTGAAAAACTGCCAAGGCTGGTAGGGGTTTGCGCAAAAATTCCTGAAACTTATTACAACAATTATATGGTAATAAAAAAATTATATTGTCGAGCATCACTTTCTATGTTTTTACTCTCTCTCTCTCTCTCTCTCTCTCTCTCTCCCTCCCTCCCCCCTCCTCTGTTGAGAAGTTACCCATACTGGTACAGTTATAAATGGCTGTAAGGCTGCACTAATTTTTGGCACAAATATTCATGTGTTAACTATACCATTAGAACACAAAAAATGAAAAATGTTAACTAAACTGTTCGTTTCTTACACTATTTCTTATACTAGCAACTTTCTTGGAGATGCCCTTACCTTCGAGTTTCTCTGCGGCAGCCTCTAACGTGTAGCCTTTGCATTCAAGCAATTGCTCCATAGCAAGTACTTTCTTAGGTCGTCCTTCGGGTTTTTTCCTTTTTTGGGTATCCACTGATAGTAAACCATATGCTCACAAAATTTAGTATGAAAGATGCCAAACGCATATTCAAAGGTAAATGAGAGAGAGAGAGAGAGGGAGAGAGAGAGAGAGAGAGAGAGAGAGAGAGAGAGAGAGAGAGATGCCAAACACAAATTCAATGGAAAATTGGGGAGGCAGATTGGTAACATCTTTGCACATTCCATGGACAAGGGGACCATCCGGCCGTCCGTTGTGAAAATACACGGCTCGGATCAAATCCAAGCAATGGCTCTCACACGGGGTTGGATTTGATCCAAGCCGTGCATTTTCACAACGGATAGTCGAATGGGTGCATAGCATGGTACCATGCATCTAGTGCATGACAGGATCTCCAAATCCACATTCCACACACACATTTGTAACTAGCTAGAATAACAAGTAAGCAATACCATAAAAATCGTGACAAATGAACAAAAAACGACGCAACAAACTATCAATTGCATTAGGGCATCCACAATAGGCTCTCAAAATGGCTCCTAGATGAGGATCCTAAAGTTTGCCAAGCCATTTGCTCAATTTTTGTCTTCAATAGGCTCGTAATACAAGCTTCCAATGGTGGCTCCTAAGCATGGCTCCTAACACATTAGCTAAATTTAGGTAGCATTGTAGCTAGCTCCAAGTGAGACCCAAAGTCTTTAAATCTTTTTGCAACATGGAATTTTCAAAAGATAAAGGATTTTTGGCAAGCTCTTATTAGCTCATTATGGATGCCCTGAGACATTAACCTTAAGATTGGCATCTAACAATAAATATAAATAACGTTACTTTTCTGCAGCACACAATTGTTCATAATTTAACCTAAAAAAGTTATAACACAGGCCAAAATATTAAACCTTTTACCTTAACTCTCTCATAAAACAAAGATGGTAAAGTGGAATCTAAAATTCTGTTAGAGTACTTAGAGGTCTCGAATGTGCTGGGCTGGTCCGAGCACGCCATGTTTAGTGACGGACGACATGATACGACGCGAAAACTATGGTAGGCCAGATTGGGCTATCATTTTAGAACCCACAGCACGTAACGACACAGGCATGGAGCACATTACGGGCACAAAACGAACATGATGTTTTCTATTTTTTTTTTTTTAAATACTACTAAGAATCATCCAAAAAAAAATTTTGATTTTAAGAAATGCAAATGATCATTAATAGTTGAGTTGGCGCCAACCTAACTTTGGGATGCATTCGATTGATTTTAAGAAATGCAAATGATCATTAATAGTTGAGTTGGTGCCAACCTAGCTTTGGGATGCATTTGAACTAGAATGACGCACTTCTTATATACAATTACATTAATTGTATTACAAAATTTAACTATCAATATTTTTTGAATTAAATGTGTAATTTTAATTATAATTATTTGACATTTCTTTTTTTTCAATTTCAAAAAGAGATGACCATTTTTTTTAGAAGTATTATTTAGCTTCACAAGGCTCGATTGTGCACGGGCATGAGAATAGTCATGGCACGACACGGATTGTGGTGGGTCGTGGGTAAGGCCAGGTTAAGAATATTCTAAAATAGCAGGGCACGATACGACACAATTATCAAATGTGCCGACACAAAGCATGGTAGGCACGAAAACAAATGGGATGGGCTGGCATGGCACATCATGGTCCATTCGACACCTCCAGATAGAGGTTTGGTAGGTAGATTGTGTAAAAATGATACATTTAACTCTTTAAAAGAATTTTTATAGGCAAGTGATTTCCACACCCTTTTTTGATAAACATACCCCCTTTTTGTCTTTTAGTGTAAATTTTATGTGTAAAAATTTCATTAAAAGACAAAAAAGGGGTGTGTTTATCGAAAAATGGGATGTGAAAATCATTTCCTTTTTCATAGTGTTAGTTAATGAATAGAAAAAATGGGTAAAGTCAAAAGATAGTACTACATAATACTCCCTTTGTACTAAATTTTTGGTCCCAAATAGAACATTTTATTGTTCCAAAAAATTGTCCGAATTGAAAAGTGATGGGCAAAAGTGAAGAATTGACTCTTTTTGGTGATGTTTTGAAGAATAAAATAAGGAATAAAAAATATGATAAATGTAATAATGATGTTTTCCTAATAACTTAGAAAAAGATTTTGAAGCTTTTATGCTCCATTTTACACTTTAATAAGGGCCTTTTTTTCTAGCTCAAATTTGGGTCCGATTCTAAAGCTTCATTATCAATGACTCCCAAAAAAAAAACCTAAAAAAGAAGATTTTTGCTCACCGGAAAAAACAGTCGGAGAAGACACCGGTGAGCCTCCCTGGACATTATTCTTGCCATTACCGAAATGCACACTCTCTGCGGCCATTTTACAACTCAAATTGACGGGTTCACTATAGAGGGCCAACTGGTCTGGTCCAAACTGGTAGTTGAAACTAGAGGGTGAATAAGCCATTTTATAGGCCAGAAACATTGAACCACAACAGCTCAAAACACTAAAAAAGAATCCGGGATAATGGTCTTGACTCTTGACAAGACCTCAAAACACACAAAAAGTACCAATTCAAAAGTAAACATCACAAACTAGAGCGAAGAGGGAAGCAGATTTCCGGGAAGTTTCGTTTCTTCGTTTCTTCTTCGTTTCTTCTCTGTTGTTCAATGGAAACCCTCTTTCCCTTTGCTTTGTCGAGAAGCAAGCGCCTGAAATCAGCACGATTGGTACAGTTGTAAAGCGTCGTCGGAGTCCTTCGTGTAGTCCTTTGACTGTTGTTATGGGGTGTGAAGTAACAAGAGCATTCGATCGGGCAATTGGATAGTAAAGAAGCAAACTCATGGTTAGGGTATGGATTTCAACTAATCGTTTCTTGATTAGGATTGTTCCTTGATCCTTTGTGGTATTTAGTAGTTCAATCTCTCTATTGCCGTCTTTACCATTTTCTAGAATAATAATTGCAAAAGAGGATGAGGCACTTCGGGGTTAGTATTTAGCAGTTCTTTCAACATCAGATTATCTCCAATTGCAAGTGTTTTGCTTCCGGAAAAAAAGTCCTGAAATTTTGGAAGAATTACTATTTGGAAGTGAAAAGACAAATATCAATTGTGTAAAGTTTATTGATAATGTGGTAGATTACTATCAGTACCCATGACTTTTCAGCATATTTTTTATTTCTCGGATATAACTTAAGTGGGAGTTGATATACCTCGCTCTCACTCGGAATATTTAGCAATGAAAACCAAGTTTAACACAAGATGGGGTTTGGTAATGGAAAGAAATCCCATTTAGACATTTTATCAAACACCTTGTGTGCTGGAATTTTGGTTATCTGCCTTATTTCGCTTCTGCTGAGTCTTTTCCCATTCCTCATGTGTATTTGTTCTTGATTCATGTATTAAGGTTATGCCAATAGGGTGGTAGATGTAGGAGTTTATAGACAGAAGTAGAGAGTTTATTGGTGTCATTTGTGCTTCTTTGGCAATTATTCGATCTTTTGACCACTTCTTCCTATACTTGCAATTAATGGGATCCTTTGTCATGCTTAAACTTTTTGTGAATAGAATCAATGGCAATGCCGTGTTTCCAGTCATCTGGAATGTTATTTTTCCATGTGGTCTTGTATGGGATATTAACCATACTCCCTCTTGCTTTTGCCACTGCAATTTCATGTTTAAAGCCCATTCTTTCCTGTTAGCATTAACTGATCAGAAAGAAACCTATAGTATTATACTACCGTAAACTCTACATGCAGTGGGATGACCCATTTGCATATTCTCTTCATTGGAATTTCATCGTCACAGAAATAACAATGTTAACTAGCTGTAATTGTTGTGCTTCTGTGTAACAAAACTTAATTGGAGACCAAAGTGGAGGTAAGAGATATATTAGAAGCAGAGAAAGTTGTATACACACACACGCACTAAAAAAAAAAAACTATATACCTTCGGCCAGAGAAACAAGGATCTATCTGGAGATACTTCGAGAGAGAGAAGTAAACATAGGAAGTACTGATGTGACAGTCGGCGCAATCAGATTCACTTGCTGATGGAGATTTACTTCCTCATAGGAGAGAGCAAAGAAGAGATCTCGTTGGCTTTTTTAGGGAAACTCAGCGGAGCTACTTTAATGCCTCTAGCCGTTCTATATTTGTTGTTAGTTGCTTTAGATCTCCGTTAGAGGGTGAGTGTTTTCATTGGTCCACCACATCGACCTTACCAACTGCAAAATTTATGACCTTAGCAAAAAGGGTTCCGTTAAAGAGCTTATACACTTCCTACTTTTGAATTCCTCATACATTGATGGGCCACATATTTTTGTAATATTGTCCTTGGAACTTCTATACAATATTAGTGACAAAAAAGACATTCCACACACTCCCTGCAAATACTTTCATACTCTTGCTGTCTCACGGATATTTTTCTCTGGTATTGCATGCTACTTCTGATAATTCTACATTAAGTCATCCAAAAGGATTTTACTTTATGGTCATGCATGCTATCCCAATTCCCAAGCACATGAGATAGACACCTTTGAATATGGAATTAGGTTAGTTTAAGTGCTGAATTCCTTGATCAACTGCTAATTTGGGTTGAAACTACGGGCTTTAGAGCATTTGTGAAAACTCCATACTCGCATTAGTATGGATAGAGGGTTAAAATAGATGCAGCTACATGTTGAACACCAAATTATGGTTATTGTACATTGCTATGAGTCCTAAAATTCATTACTTATCATGTGAGTACCCTCGTGGTCCACTACTTAGATTGAGGAGAGTGTACCATCTCATCATAAATGGATTTTGAACTTATTTTAATAGCTCTTTTGAGTAATTGATGGACTGAAGTGTTGTCAGTTTTGGCACGACTTTTCACTTCCTTGTATATTGATGAGCCTGGTAATATTTTTTATGTAGTTCTTTGAATTTCTATAGTACTCATACTCTTGCTGCCTTGCTTATATGTTACTTTGGAATTGCATGCTACTTTCAGCAGTTCTACATTAAACCACCCAATAAGGTTTCACTTTGAGATCAGACACACTTGCTATAGGGTCCCCACATAAAACATATGGTCTTATTGGGAGATGGTGCATAAATCGTATGTGTTTTAGGATGATCGTTTAGAGCTTATGATAGTGAAAGGAAGAGAAGTTAGGTGTTTCGCATTATAGCAAGATAAATTAGAATTGACTTTGCTGTGTTTGGTTTAAAAAATATATAGAAAAAGAGAGGAAAAGTTAGTGACAAAGGAAATGAGGAAAGAATAAGGAAGAAGAACAGATGGACAGATAGATTTGATTTGTGACCTGTGTACTTGTTTGTGCACGTTGGCATTACATTTTTCACCTGCCTCTGTTTGGGATTCTGAAACGGGAATTTTGGGAGATGAAGTCCAGAAAAAGAGATGTAACTTGGGTATTTTAGGAGTGATTCCTCGTGTCATTTGGTCAATGTCTTTAGGGATCGTTGTGTTGAACTCATGATAATGAAAGAAAGAAAAGTTACGTCTGATTAAATATGGCAACGAAGATAAAGGAAATGAGAAAAGAGCAAGCAAGAAAAAAGAGATAGAAAGTGTAGTTCTGTGATCTGTGGTTTGTTCTTCATTTGCATCTAGCAACATAAAGACACAACAGAGACCCTGTCCACTGTCAATGAAGAGATTTCACAGAAATCATAGACAGTAGAAACAGAACCTCTACAGCAGAATTAGAGAGCAGATTACTTGTTTGCTATGGCTATGTTGTTCTCTGTGTCTACAAAAACTCTGCACGTTTTGATGAAGAAATCTGATTTCTTCTTGTTGTAGGAGAGAAGACTAGACTTTTGTAGGAGTGGAGTGGAAGATCTCTGCTTTATTCTAGGAGAGAATACGAAGAAATCTGACCTGTGTTTGGTTATTTTGTTCAGGCAGCCTCCACCGAAGATGATTGCCTGCACCATTGAGAATACCAGAGTACACCATTTGTAAACCTGATGATGAAGAGGTTTCATTATTTTATTTATTGATGTTATTGTTAAATGAATAGGAGCCCCACTAGAAAATTTGAGAAGAAAACTTCTTGTCCTTGATGTGAATGGACTACTTGCTGATATTGTTCCATCTGTGACTGGAGGATATAAACCAAACAAAGTACTCGCACGGAAAGCTGGGTGTTTGGAAATCGATTTTTTTACGTCTTTTTCGATCTGTTACCTACATTTTGGGCCTAATTTGATTGTCGTTTTCTGTACAGTTTTTAAGAGTCCCTTCTGTGACGATTTTCTACAGTTTTGCTTTGATAGATTTCACGTGGGTGTTTGGTCCTCAAGAAACAGGTAATCTTTATACCTTTGGCTTTAGAGATTTGCTTTTGTCAGCTATTCGAACTGCTATTTTGTTGTCTTTTATTTAAATCTTTATTCTCGGAGTTTATGGACTTTTTACTTGTTATTATCTATTTAGTTTTATTCGATCATTATATGCCTAAACTTTGCTGTCCGTTTTCTGCAGGAAAATTATAAACTCAGTTCTTGATTTCCTCATGGGAAATTCCAAGTATAATTTTTTTTTCTTTTGTTTAGGTAAGCCAGTCTTTCTGTTCTTATTATAAGTAGAATTGACATGGTTTCTGCATATTTGTTTGAATGTATGTTGTATATTTTTTGTGGAGAGTTTCCAGGTACTTGTAGTTTGTACCTCAGTTCTGGTTCCAACTTGTCTGTAACATTTAAATCTATTATTTTTTCCACACCATAATTGGATTTTACTTTTGAATTTTGATAGTGTTTCACCATATTTGAAGGTTGAATAGCTATGACCCTCCCGGCATTTCAGTCTATTTGTCTGTCTGATGATTAATTTTTGTTTGATGAGATTGCAAAATTGTTTTTTGCAGATCAATCGAATGACTATATTGACAAGTAGGATTTGGATTGAATATATTTGTATGCAGCCAAGTACTTCTGTTGTCTTTGTCGAATCCTCTTGTTGCCTCTTGAGCTTCCTGGTTAAGTTGTTAAAAGTCTGACTCATTTTTGGTGAAACCAGATTCTTGGTAAATTCTCGAGTACATTTTAGAGTTGCGTTCTGATCTTATAATATGTACCCACTACCCAATGCGCCTGGCTGAAAATGTTTTGGCTTGTCCGACACATGTCCAAATGCGTCCTTGTCTCAAATTTGTTGGACACGGAGGGCCTATGCTAGCTTGTGACAGCCTCTCATAATCATATCTGTTGATTGAGTTGCTTACAGTGTTCTCTGTCCACATTGTTGTATTTCTGATAAGAATGTGACTGGTTTTGCTATCATGGTTAGTAACTAATAAGATTTGCCGAGGAGGGTCAATTCTTCCCCTTCTCAAAATCTCGAGCTCCTCGCTCATTAGATAGTATAATTTCTTACGATAGGAGCAAATGATTGAAGATATGCACATGGGCTTGAGGAGGGTTGCTACACTACTAAAAAAGAGGCTTTTTGCGTCCGCAAGGTGCGGTCGCAATTGCTCATTATGCCGTCGCAAAAGCTATTTGCGTCCGCTTTGCGACCGCAAAAATAGGGGACGCGATTGGTTGGGTGACAAAAGCTATTTGCGACCGCATGCTGCGGTCACAACATATTAGCGACTGCAAATTCATCTTTTAGAGTCCACATTTTTGCAGTCGCTAATATTCTATATTTGCGACTCTACAAAGAGCGGTCGCTAATACACTATATTTTGCGACTGTACAATGCAGTCGCCATTACACTATTTTTTGTGATTGCGGAATGTAGTCGCTAGTACACTATTTGTAGTCGTGAATGATTGTAGTTGCCAATGAATTTTTTTTTTTTTTAGGCCAAAGAAGCTACAAATGTATTTGGTGATCCAATTGGCATACACATCTCCAAAACATAGAATTCTTTCATTCATAGCAGATTACTTCCAAAACTACAATCATTCATCATAATCAACTGTTTACATCCAAAATATAATGTCTAGTCACTTTAATCTAAAACATCTAACTTCTTCCAAAAACAAACATAATAGCATTTACTTTCAATGTTGAATGCAAAAATGGAGGCCAAAGGGAAACAAGACATAACACCAAATGGAGAATTCCTTTGAAGCAGCTTGTGAGCGCACCATAATCTACACTTTCAAAAACACCTGAACGAATATATAACAAAAAAATAGTAGATAAATACTCAGTTGCACAATAAAAAAATAGACAAAAACAAGAGAATAAAACCGTATCATACATCGCTATAACGCCAAACAACATAAATGCCAACTAAAATCACCAATAGGTTTCAGAAGGAAACCATTGACTTAGCACACGTCAGACACAATACGAAACTGCATTATTTTTTGAACTGCTTTCAAAACTGCATTATGAAAACTCCAAAACTGTTCATGATGGACCAATAAATAAAATACCCAAATTAAATGTGTAGTTAGGCCTCCCAGTTTAACAAGCTCCAGCTATGATTAGTACAAATATAAATGGTTGAGGCCTAATCTAAGTAGAGCAACCTAAGCCTATTGAAGACCCAATATCCTTACGGATCCACTTGCATTAAGCGTAACAGTAATGGCTGTGTTCGGTTAGGCATTTTAGTTTAGTTTAGTTTAGTTTTGATGATGTAAGCAGGTGTAATAAGTGGAGAGAGATAGAGAGAAAAGTGAAAAAAGTGATGATGTAATCAAAACTGGAATAGTGCAAAACTGCCCCAAAACCCTCAAAACGAACACAGCCAATGCATCTAACCAAAACCAAATCTACATGAAATGATATTTAATCATGAAGTTGAAAACTGCTAATAAACCCATGTTTTTCAGCTGCATAGAAAATGACAGTTTGTTAAAAATAGAAAGGCAGTCTGTAAATAAGAACCTGCACAATTGACGTTGAATAGATGCACGATGCCAATATGCCTCTGGCAGTGTTGGATCTGCCCATATAGCAGCATTTAAATCATCAAGTGCCTCACTATAACGTTTCACCTTTACATTTTGTGAAACTCTTTCAAAAAATTCAGCAACATCACCGGGTTTCCCATCTGAATATCCAAGATGAAATAACACACATCATTAAGCAAAAAAAAAAAAACTGAAGAACAGAAAGTATTTACATCCATATATCCTGGATGTCATAAATTCAAGGAACTACATTCAATCTTGAAACTAATAAACTGATTCCATACAAAGGATAAGTCCACCAATTTTTTTGTGGTTCTGCAACATGACTTTCAAGACAAATGGGACTTGTATGAGTTCTCTGATTAAGGACGTGGGTTTTCTTAAATATGTTTGCTCAAGTATTCTTGCTCCATGAGACTTTTCATGCTTCAAGTCTCGATGACTCTAAATAGTGGTCTTTTATCCCTGGATAATACAAAATATGAAAGGATTAAATCTGTGATGATCACAGTTTGACCACTAAATTGACATTTCAGAAATCAAAGTCTATAAGCATTTAAACTTGGAGCAAAATCATCCTCTAGAGACTTTGTTATTTTTGTCTCAAAAGGCACTGCAAATGGTCTCATGAGTGGCTATAAAATTAAACCAGTAAATAATGGACCTCTCTCTCAACTTTCAAGGTCCAAAGTTCAATCACAAAAAAGTGTTGTCAAGGCCAAAATCGATTTCAACAGCCCATAGAGGACTTTCAAAAATGCCTTTTAGAACCAAATTTTAAATTGACAATCTGTATTAAAACCATGAACGAAAAAAATAAAGGATACTCCATTAGAAGTAATTCCTTTCGGAGGCAATTTTGAAAGGCAGCAAATTGGTCTTCCAAGTCTAATGACTTGTAAATAATGGCACATGAAATTTGGGGTATTAGCTAAAGGTAATAATTCCCTAAAGCAGAAGTCTATGGGTTTAGAAATATGAGAACTTTATTCATTCAAAACCCCGGACCAAGTAGAATGAACCATTCACTCATTTGATTTCCATCAAAATCCGAGTCAAACTCGGATACATAGACAACCCATTCAAATAGGTACAGTCATAAACTTTGTGAACCTTAAATGTTCACTAAAATCAAATATTGTGAACCCCAAATGTTCACTAAACCATGGGTGGTACGTAGACAGCCATTTTGGTCCAGCCACTAGGTTTGGCTTAAGATATATGTTATATTATGAATGGGTCCGAACCACTTAATAAAAGCACATGTGTTTTATTTTTATGCGAGTGAGATTGTGTTAAGCAAAAGAATCAATTTTTCGCCTAACATCTACTCTATGTTGAAATTCTAAAATGGCTCACAATTTTAAACGACTGTCACATAACAAGTTCTAAATGTAGCTTTAATGTGGTGAGATCATCTACCCTAGGTTTTGCTTTACAAGTTACAACCATATACAATGCACCAAAGAAAATTTCTCCCCCATGAACACTACAAAAAGACACTCTGAAGACAAAACTAAATGGAGCAATTCCCCTGCTAGAGCTATTATCAAAACAATGATGGCCTTGTTCGGTTAATAGTTTAGCTCCGGTTTTGGGGAGTTTTGGTTTTGATGACATCATCATTTTTTTCACTTTTCTCTCTATCTCTCTCCACTTATTACACATGCTTGCATCATCAAAACTAAACTAAACTCCCTCAAAACTCCTAACCGAACACAGCCGATGAGATTATACTTCAAAGTATATGCATATTACACTATCAGGACTTTATCTCTGGATAATTAAGCATGACTATCCAATCAAGCTAAAGTTTTGAATAGATAAAACTCTGTAAGATATCTGAATGGGATTTGAATTAGAAAATAAGAATGAAGATAAAACAAGGACAAGCGGGCAGCCATTGAAATAATTGCAATAGTTCAAACCTCTCCACTAACTGTAAAATCAAGTCTCTTGATTGCGGATTGCCATTTGATTTCTTGCTCAGAATTGGCAAGGAGTAATGTACCCACGTGAAAAGCCCCACAACCAAATCACTTTGATGTGCCTAAGACAAAACAGTTGAATCTTGATTGAGAACTACCCAAAAAAGAATAACAAAGAAACATCCATTCAAGCAATTGTCACTAACACGATCAACAAAACAAAAGCAAACATAACAAGAGAAAATTTGAATTGAACAAAGCATAACATAGCAATACTCGTGTGGTCGAGCTTTATCGAAATTTTAATTCCCCAAACAGAATGCAATAGCCATTGATACCTTCCCGTGAGTAATTCAAACCCACGTAAACTCAATTAGCAACAACAATTGACAGGCAACACAACTGATTGTGGGCATTTGAAATTTTGACCAACAATGCTAATGACTGTCGAATTTAAGTTCGAGATAGTGCAGTCTTCTTGTTTCTTTTTTTGGCCTCAAGAGAAGAGAGATAAGAACATGCATTCATCTAGAGGTACTAAATGTGAAGATTTGTAACCACAGTTCTGATTAAGGGTGGTTTGATTAAGTATTTGGTAGCAATTCTTCCGAAACTGCATCGAGATGCACATAGAACAACTCAAAGGAGTGTCAGCAACACTTTGTAACCTTAAAGTATCAATGTATTTGGATGGAAATTCAAGCTTTTAAATATCTTTATGAGACTATAAATATATTCAACTACATTTCTTCAGCCCAGATGCACATATTTGGCTACCTTAATGGCATGCAAGGATGTATCAAGAGTGAAGAGTAAGAGAGTTATAAACTTTTACCCTGATACAACTCTTCTTTCGCCAACAGTGATCTTTACAAACTTATTTTGCTTAATCTTATCAAAATTCTATATTCTCTGAAGCATGTCTGAAGTAATAGATTCGGCACGTATCTAGTTGATGACTGCCAACTCAATTACTGGCTCAACAAATGATGTTTAGAAACACTAATTAGAGAGTATGTTATATTTGCTAACTAATTTTATTTTCTTGTCCTTACTTTGCTGCTCAAACAAACAAACTACCAATAAAGGGAATTAACGCATAGCAAAATGGCAAAGTAACATGAACCAAGTGCAGATACATAAACAACCAGACAAAGAAGCTTAAACAAATTGAAAATAATAGGAAAAGCATTGGTACCAAACATCAATGTCGTTGACAGACCCATAACTAAGAAAACATAGCATTAGTAATTTCGGAGTAGATCTATGCTCTTTTTACCATTCAAGGCAAAATACAGATCAAACTATATGTCAAGCGCCAATAAATTACTTGCAAAAATGACTACCAAACATTAGAGCAACTAAGGAAATAGATTAAAAGGATAAAAAAGTGGGTTGTGAAGTCCCAATAACTACCGAAGAAAGAACAAATAAGACAAGCCTACCATGTTAAGAACTGAGTACCATCTTCTTCTTTGTCATCATCCTCTAGACTTCCTTTCCCAAAAAATTTCGTCAGCCATCTTTACAAGAATGAAACAAGCTTTTCAAAATCAAGAAAATCAATAAATTAAAAAAAAAAAAACCCTAACCAGACGAGAATATAAGTTGCAGCTTAGAAATATACGAATGCACAAAACGTATTTCAAAGAAGCCCTAACCACGCACCTGACCCCAAAATTAACCAATTAGAGAGAGGGGCACTGCATCTCTCTAATAATGAGTCCAGATCTCGTTTCACCACGACCTCTGTATAATGAGTCCAGATCGGTCAGGCTACCCCATCTTTGTTGGGGCGGAAGAAGGGGGTAAGTAGAGAGAGGGGCACTGCATCTTTGTTCGCCTTCTTCTTCTCTCCGTGGTGCGTCCGTGGCGGTAGGAGAGGCCGCGTCGAAAGGGAAAAGAGAGATCCTAGTTTTTAGAAGAAGAAAAACGGAGAGTAAGGAGGGAGAGAGGGCGAGAGAGTACCAGTCGAGTGAAAACGTGAGAGAGGGCTTACACTGATTTTGTTGAGGGGATGGAAGATTGGAGCTCAGTAAACCCTAGAACATGGAACTTGAGAGAGTATTGGAAGGATTTCTAGCGGGAGTAACCCTAGAAGGAGAGCGAGAGAGAGAGAGAGAGAGAGGAATATTGTGGGATTGTAGCGGGAGAGTGAATTTCCAGCGGGAGAATGAAATATTGGATTGGGAATTTCAAGGGGGGAGAGACTAAAGCTATGTTTGGAAGTTAGGGAAAGAAAGAGAAAAGAAGGGAAAATAATTAAGAAGAAAATTAGAGAGAAAATTGAAGAGAAAATGGGAGGAAAGTTGAATAGGAATTTTAATAATTTTCCTTCCTCTTTTATAGAACCAAACAAAGGAAGAGAAAATTTTTAAATTTTCTCTCCCTTTCTCTTCCTTTCCCTAAGAACCAAACAGAGCCTAATTTGCGCGTTTTGGACAAAAAAATTGAAGGAGTCTCTACGAAGCTACGTCGTTTTCTGTATTGTATAATGATGGAATAAAGCATTTTTTTACGACTACTTGACGTCTTTAAAAAAAAAAGCATTTTTTACGACCGCAAAAAATGCAGTCGCAATTGTATAATTATTTGCAACCGCGGCAATTTGCAGACGCAATTGTTTACTTATTTGCGACCGAAAACCATTGCAAACGCAATTGTTCTATTTTTTGGCCCACCGCGCTTCTTGTTGTCGCAATTACGTACTTTTTGAGACTGCAAAAGGTGCGGTCGCAAAAAGCCGTTTTTCTTGTAGTGCTATGCCTGTGCTCTCTGTATGTATGGCATAGCAACCCTCTCTATCATATCGGGTATGTATGCCTTTAGAACTTGCTTCAACCCTGGGTTTGAGCAGCTTGTTCCGGTGACAATTGACTGCAGTTAACTGTTCACATTTCACGTTAATGAAGACACCCTGCCAATGTCGATATTCTTTGATCTAAGTCAATTTTTGGACAATGGCTAGCCTGGCGTCAAAGATTTTCTTTGTTTCCCACTCCATCTTTGTGGTCCGCGATTAGTTGGAAACAGCCCACCAATGTGTATATCATAGGATTCGAGTCAATCTGCTGCTAAGAAAAAAAAAACAAGTGCAAGAGAGTGAAAAAAACTAGTACCAAGGAATAGGGGTGCACATCGCCCTAAGCATCACACGTGCCAAGTGGTCAAGCCCTTGGCTACGTGTGATCAACGGGATTAACAAATCCAAATTTTGAAACATAAAATTAATCCTAACTCTATGATTAACAAGCAATGTTTGCATTATGGCGAGGAGAGCGAATGAACCTAAGTCACGGGGTGCCAATCACCCCATGACCGAGCCTAAAACGACTACTCAATCATAACTACGGGAAACATGACTAATTTTGCAAAGGAAATAAAGAACATGACATATAACTTTAAAAAGTGATTTTTATGGAAGATCCTAAGTTAGCCTACAACCTTATTACTTGAGAAATTGACAAACAATCAATAGAACTAAGTGTTTTTCAAGGATTAGTTAGGAAAGCAAGGAATTGCAAAACTTGAGGAAAATGAAAATAAACTAGATCTTTAGAACAATCTCAACAAGAGCAACAACTTTAATAAACGTGAAATTAACGGAAGATAAACACTTACATGAGAAATCTAGAGAGAGAGAGCTTGAAATCCTCCAATGGAGGAGCCAAAAAACTAAAACTAAAATGAAAGAGTAGTTAATGGGAGAGAAGGAGAGATGAGAGTCTATATATTCTACCCTTTCTCTCTCTACATAATATCTAATAAAGGTCTCACAACAACTAAAACTTGTCATTAATAGAATGTTCAAAAAGCAGCTGAAAATTGACTTTCGGACTAATGTGGATCGATCCAGAATGCTCTGGTGTCATTTGGACGAGAGTGGATCGATCCACTCTCGGGAGTGGATCGATCCACTATTGCTGATGAAGTGTTGGCAATGAGTGGATCGATCCACTATTAGGAGTGGATCGATCCACTATTGCTGATGAAGTGTTGGCCTTGAGTGGATCGATCCACTATTGGGAGTGGATCGATCCACTATTGCTTTGATGATGTCTTTGGTCACTCCCGTGGCCTTCCGTGTTTTCGGACTTCCTTCAAAACACTAAAACGAGTTGTGGGACCCTCGGGGAGGTGTTTCTTGGTCTCGTGCATGCTTGGTTACTTCCGGATTCCACCGGGAGTCTTTGTGAGCTTGCGGCACGCTTTCAACCCAACGGCGTGACTTGTGACTTTTCGCATTCCCGGGCCTCGGCCGAATCGTCATTTCGTGGCTCGGGAGGCCCGGTGTTGGCGTGCCATGGGGCACGTGACCCTTGGTAACTTGGCACGATTCCCAATGCCGCTCAAAACGCGCTTATTCGCATGTTTCACCTGTAACTTAACAAAAACACAACTACGCGCAAATCAAACATTTAAGGCGCGAAATCGTGTGCGTGTGTGATATAAATGAGCAAGATAAGCCCCGATTATCTACAATATTGGGGGCTTATCATATGGCTTTAGAACTTGCTTCAACCCTGGGTTTGAGCAGCCTGTTCTAGTGACAATCGACTGCAGTTAACTGTTCACATTTCACGTTAATGAAGACACCCTGCCAATGTCGATATTCTTTGATCTAAGTCAATTTTTGAACAATGGCTAGCCTGGCATCAAAGATTTTCTTTGTTTCCCACTCCATCTTTGTGGTCCGCGATTAGTTGGAAACAACCCACCAATGTGTATATCATAGGATTCGAGTCAATCAGCTGCTAAGAAAAAAAAAACGAGTGTGAGAGAGTGAAAAAAACTAGTACCAAGGAATAGGGGTGCACGCCGGCCCGGTGGCCTATCCCAGCCCAATTTTTTTAGGGTTTGAGATATAAATTTAGGCCTATAGGGTTGGGCCGGGTTGATATTTTAAGCCCGATTAGTCAATGGGATGGGTTTGGAAAAATCCTCAAGGCCCAGCCTGGCCCAAATGTAATATTATTATTATTTTTATAGAATATATATAATATTATTGTTTTCCTGTTCAACTCTTAGTCTTAAACATTACTCATGGTTTATTACTCTTTTTTTTTCTTCTACGGGGAATGCTATGAAGAAGTAACAAGAGAGAGACCAGAGAGATTTTTTTGCATGTCAAGCTTTATGAATGTTGGAGAGTTCCACTTTTTTAACACATTTATTGCCTTTTAAGAGACAATTTAATTGTTAGAATCATAATGTTTTATGAGTTTCTTTTTAATAGTACTGCGAGAACATAAAACTTTAAGTATTACCGGTTGTGAATTTTAATTTGTGATCGTTGTAGTTGATTTATTTATGTTTGTGATATCACGTTTAGAAAAATAAATGGGTTTGTTGGGCGGATATGAAAATAAAACTTTAATTGGACTGGGTTTGGGAATATAAAATGAACACCGATTCTTAATGGGCCGGGCTTGGACATGAACAAGTTTTGCTAGAATTTAGGTTAAACCCGACCCGAGCTATGTGCACCTCTACTAAGGAAACACTATACCGCAATAAGGAAACACTACAACCAAAAAAAATAAGCACTATAACCGCAAAAGGTCTCCACAAATCGCCAAACAAAAAAGAATAGAGGCGCGGAGAGAGAGAGAGAGAGAGAGAGGGAAGGAGAGAGAGTTGCTTTTAAGAACGGGAAAAGCAAAAGAGGTCCAGATACAGATTCAGAGACAAATAATGTTGACATATCTAGACCCACATACGATATTGTATGGCGCTTAGTTTTAGATAAACTTCTTGGAGCAATTCCTCTTTACCTGAATCCCTTTGGGGAAAAGCCTTAAAGACTGCAATTTATATTCTAAATCGAGTACCAAGTAAAGCAGTAACTAAAACCCCATATGAGTTATGGACTGGAAAGAAGCCTAGTCTGGGGTTGTCCAACCGAGGCTAGGCCTTGTAGGCCCAATGAAAGAAAATTAGACTTAAGAATCGTCAGCTGCTGTTTTGTTGAATACTCAGAAAGGTCAAAGAGGTTTTAATTTTATTGCCCTTCCACAAATACCATAATTGAGACGGATAATGCCAAATTTATTGAGGATGTTGAAAGTAGTGGGAGTGCACAAACTAGAATTTTTTATTTGAAGAAGAACAAGTTGAGATTCCTGCGATTCCTGTTGCGACTGTTGAGGTGGTTACACCTGTACTTGTACAAGATGCGGATGCAAACCACCAAACTATTCATGAGTTGCCTCCTACTAATACGGAAGAACCACAATAAACTCAAGTAGAGATTCCACTTAGGAGATCCAATAGGGAGAGGAGATCAGCGATTCCTGATGATTATATGGTTTATCTCCAAGAACATGAGTTTGATATAGGATTAGAAGATGACCCCATATCTTTCAGTCAAACCAAAACAAAGTTAACTCCCTAAAATGGATGAATGCCATATTGGATGAGTTAAAGTCCATGAGTGACAACGACGTTTGGGATCTTGTCGAATTACCTACAGGTGTCAAACCTGTTGGTTGTAAATGGATATTTAAATCCAAGCGGGACTCGAAAGGCAATATCGAAAGATATAAGGCACGTCTTGTTGCTAATGGCTTTACTCAAAAGGAAGACATTGACTATAAAAGACTTTTTCTCCGGTATCATCGGAAGACTCTTTTAGGATTGTTATGGCACTTGTGGCTCATTATGATTTAGAGCTTCACCAAATGGATGTAAAGACTGCGTTTCTCAACGGTGACGTTGAAGAAACCATATATATGGTGCAACAAGAAGGTTTTGGGACTAAAGAATCAGAACACTTGGTTTGCAAACTAAAAAAAAACATTTATGGCTTAAAGCAGGCGTCCTGTCAATAGTACCGAAAGTTTGACCAAGTAATTTCCTCTTTTGATTTTAAGGAAAATGCTATGGATCAATGTGTTTATCTTAAGATCAGTGGGAGCAAATTTATTTTTCTAGTGTTATATGTCGATGATATCTTACTGGCAAGCAGCGATATAGGCTTATTGCATGAAATTAAGAAATTTCTTTCAAAATTTTTTGAAATGAAAGATCTTGGTGATGCATCTTTTGTGATAGGCATACAGATTCTTTGTGACAGATCACGTGGTATAATTGGCTTATCACAAAAGACGTATATCGATAAGGTGCTTAGTAGGTTCGGCATGCAAAGTTGTGCACCATGTGATGCACCAATTGCGAAGGTGATTAAATGAGTTTGCTCCAATGCCCAAAGAACGACTTGGAAAGGAACAAATGGAGGGCATCCCTTATGCATCAGCAGTAGGGAGTCTTATGTATGCTCTAGTTTGCATGCATCCAGATATTGCGTATGCAGTTGGAATGCTTGGCAGATATTTAAGTAATCCAGGCATGGATCACTGGAAAGCAGCTAAGCGAGTTATGCGATACTTGCAAAGGACAAAAGATTACATGCTCACATATAGGAGGTCTGAACATTTGGAGATCATTGGATATTCAGACTCTGATTTTGTTGGTTGCCTCGATAGTAGGAGATCCACTTCTTGTTATGTTTTCATATTTGTTGGAGGAGCTGTGTCATGGAAAAGTATCAAACAGACATTTATAGCTTCATCAACCATGGAAGCAGAATTTATAGCTTGCTATGAGGCATCAAATCTAGCGATATGGTTGCGGAATTTTATCTTGGGGCTTCATATTGTGGATAATATTGAGAAGCCACTTAGGATTTACTATGATAATAAAGCCGCCAAATTGTATTCCAAGAATGACAAGAGTTCATCAAAATCAAAGCATATTGCTGTCAAGTTTCTTGTCGTTAAGAAAAGAGTTCAGAATCGTCTTATGTCAATTGAGTACATTAGCACGGAACTTATGATTGCGGATCCGCTTATTAAGGGTTTACCACCTAAAGTGTTTAAGGAGCATGTAACTCGTACAGGAGTGGTCAGTTCTAGCGAAGTATTTGATTAGTGGGAGTTGTGCTACTCGTATTATTAATTATTTAACTTTTGTGGTGATCACTTTTGGTTTATTGATGATTCTGAAATACAGTTGCATATTTTCAAATTGTGGTATATACATGAAGTTTTGAATATATGCGTGAGTAAGGAACTCTGTTGAGTTATAAGGTTAGACTAGTTGGAAATAGGCATATTAAAGGATCACATTTGCATGTAATTTTCATGCTACACTTCCGTACTTGATCTATGTCATTGAATACATAGATATTTGTGACCATGGATGGGTCCTGCCATGATAAATATGGCAAAGGCTGCCATGATCCTATATTTGTGTTTTCAATGGACCAGATTGTTTGAGATAACACTCATAAATTTCAATAATAAAAGTTTGAGCTCTTAAAGTTTACAATGTCTAATATCTGCATGACCTATGTGGCCCAAGTGGGAGATTGTTAGCAATTTTCTGTAGGGGGCCTACATGACCCCTTTTTACTTTCTATTTTTGCATTTACATCCCCTCTTGGTTGATTTTTTCGCATTTATGTATTTGATTGTGTGTTATGTGATTTCTTATCGCTGTTCATTTCCCCTAAACATGTTATTTCTTTATATTGTTTACGTGAAATAAAGTTTTTAATAAATCTTTTCAGAAAAATTCCACAAATATTTAGTAGAGACTGGAAAATTACGGGTACATGGGGTGCATTTTTCGAACAAAACCTTCGCCGCAGGTAAATTGGATCCCGAACCCAAATCTCTATTTTTCGCAAATCCAAACCCTTTTTTCAGTGGCAAAAGAGTCATTATTTTTCTAAACGGTTTCTCGGGTACCTAATATTTTCTAAAAATTAAACCCCGGGTGGCGACTCTAAATTCTCCTTTTTCCCAGATCGCCCTTTTTCAAAAACAAGAAAGTGACACCATCCACACCAGCCTTGAAAGGTTTCTTTGGTTAAGTTGTCAAGGTATGCCTTTAAACACTTGGACAACTAAAACTTTTAAACAAATTGGAGAAATACGGGGTTATTTCATTTTAATGGAGAAGGAAACTATGAGAGACGTATCTTTTGATAGAGGAAGAATTCTGATAGCTACGAAGGAGAATTCAAAAATTGAGAAATGGATCAAGATCGATGTTGGGGGAGTTCTGTATGATGTTAAAGTCATAGAGGAATCTTCTTTCTCCAATCCAGATGTGATTGGGGCCATTGTTTCTATGGAGAAGGATGCTCAAGATGATTCCAAATCAAAGGAGAAAATCTTGTGGAAGCCAAGCAGTCTATCTGAACCCAGTGAAAATGAGGATGATATGGATGCTCTGGCCGCTAGGAAGTTGCAAGAAAATTCCAATGATCATAAATCTTTGGGTGGTTTTTGGAGTGGGTAAAATCTGATTACCCTACAATTAGGCGTAGCATGTGCCTATGGCGTTCACCACGAGAGGGTGAATAGCTCGGCACCACATAGGGAGTTCTTAAACCCTGTGCCGGGCTGGTTTGGCCACGAATGAGGCTAGAATTAATAAAGAGCAAACTAATAAGTCAGAATGCGCTAGCTCGGCATAAGGCATAAAGGTGCCCCTGATATGGCCGAGCTAGGTAGGCTACGTGTATAGCTTGAATAGCATTCTGGAATACATAATTCAGCTCGGCGTAATAGGCTGAATTATGTACGAGTTATTCCGAGCTACGTGGAAGCACGGCACCGCCACGAGAAAGGCGGTGAGACATTCCAGAATATTCTATAACGGATCCTTATGTGATAAGGAAACAATCCCATGAAATAAGGGACTGATATGGGAAGTCCTAATGAGATTAGGAGTATACCTCATGTAGGAAAGAATCCTATATGGAAAGGAAGACCCCTGCTAGACGAGATCTAGCAGGACGTGGAGACTCATCCCTAATAGGAAAGTCCAATTAGGGAAAAGATTCCTAAAGAGAATAGGAAATAGGGGCACGGGATGCCTAATGCAAAGAACATCTACCCCTATAAATACAAGGCAAGAACCATAACAAAAGGTACGCTGTGAAACCTATTTTCATACGCATTGTGTTTTGAGCTCTCAAGTACGTGATACTAACTTAGGCATCGGAGGGCCTTTGCCAACGAGAGGCAAAGGTGCTCTAACCCTTTTTCTGTCTTGCAGATCTAGGGTATATTCAAGGAAGCACGTGATCCAGGGTTACGTGGATTTATCCCCGTACAATTGGCGCCGTCTGTGGGAAAGGCTTGCAAAAGGATTTATTCTCTCAAGCGGAGATCGACAATGGTGAATTCAGAGCCTATACTATGTACTCCGCAAAGGAAAGATGTGGAAGACGATGGAACCACCCTAGTGTACACTACGAGAAAGAGTACAAGGGTGGACAAAACTCCCATGGTTTTGAGAGCGCCACAGAAAAAGCCAGCGACTAGGAGATTCAACATAGGGCATATCCCTGAGATCCCAAAATTCAGGGATACGCGCCTAATACGCTACGATTCTCCAAGAACAGGCAAGAGGCAAGGACGCTCAAAGACACCACCAAGAGATAGGGAAACCTCTACCCGACGAGAACGGGGGAGAAGCCCCCCTAGGAAAGATGGTCATAGGCACACAAGAAATCGAGAAAGAGAAGATAGCCTCGACAGAAAGGAACAAGAGGCAGAAGAACTGGCCCGCGAAGTCACTCGACGAGAACGAGAAATTCAGGACCTGAAGAAGCAGCTCCAAGAGAAGGAAAAAGATTTACGCTCACGGACGAGATCCGTGCAATATGAGAAACAAGAGAAAGGTCGTCACCACGACAACGTTTCCACTGACCGAGCTGCCTCTCCACGAAAAAGGAGAGACAGGAGTATTTTTGTGGAAAGAAGGGAAAAGAGGAAGCATGCTAGGGACAGATACGAGAGATCTGGATCCAATGAGCACATTCCCGAGCAGCATGCGAGAAGGAGGGATGCTGACCGAGCTGGTCAAAGCCCTAGAACTGCACGAGAAGCAGCTAAAGAGGCCCTAGGCCAGATCTCCAAATCACCACTGGCCCACTGGATCCGCGCGGAGAAGACGCCAAGCAGGGTGAAGCACTCAGCGTTCATCCCATACGAAACCAGCACGGATCCTGTGGCCCACATTTAGCATTACCAACAGGCCATGTTCATGCACGAGCAAGATGATGCACTACTATGCAAGATGTTCCCATCCAGCCTAGGGAAAGTGGCATTGAGTTGGTACCATAAGCTCCCAGAGGGTTCCATCCTGTGTTGGACTCAGCTGGTCGAGGAGTTCACTGCTCGGTTTCTTACAAGCCGAGCGGCTCCAAAAACCTTTGATGCGTTAACCTCTATGAGACAGAGGGATGATGAGACTCTGCGTCAATACTCAAAACGCTACTGGGAAACCTTCAACGAAATTGAAAATTGTAGTGAGGAGTATGCCCTAGCAACATTCAAAACAAGTCTGCCCGTGCATAGTAAGCTACGAGAATCGCTTACCATGCACCCAGTCAAGGCTGTAGCCAAATTGATGGAGAGAATTCAGGAGCATGCACGGGTAGAAGATGATATCCTGCAGGCTGGAGGGAAGATCGTGGCAGGACAACCTCAGCTCCCAGAAAAGAGGACCGTGGAGTCAAAGGTATACAAGAAGGACTTCACAACGGGAAGAAAGGACTACGCCCAGCAGAGGAAGGACAAAGCTGATCCAGATCCCAAGTCATATTTCAGCGTTATGGCAACTTTCAACATCCCCATCTATAAGATGTTGTACAGAATCAAGAACGAACAGTGGTTCAGATGGCCCCCAAAGATGATTGGGAACCCGGAAAAAAGGAGAGCTACTAATCAGCATTGTAGCTATCACAGAGACTGGGGACACATGACCGAGGATTGTGTGGAGTATAAGAAGTTCTTGGACGAAAAGGTAGCGGAAGGCCATCTTAAAGAATTCTTAGCTGACAGCAAGCACGACGCCGAGCTAATAGAAGAAACGGACTACGAAAAAGGTCCAAAGGGAACGATCCATATGATACATGGATTAGTGGCCCCATACACAAATAACGAAATAAGGCACATCCAAAGGGTCAACGGACAAGCGAAGCAAGTCATGAAGCTCGGCGCGAAAAGGTCAAGACCTGAGGGAGTCATGGAGGCCCCAATCACCTTCACTGATGACGACCTGGATGGGGTGTCAATACCCCATAACGACGCATTAGTAATCACCCTACGAATAGGGGAGTATGACATGGAGAAAATCCTGGTGGATCAAGGAGCTAGCACGGAAATCATGTACTACGATACCTTTAAGAAGATGGAACTCCCGGCGAGCTCGCTGCAAAGATGCCTTGTCCCCTTGGTTGGTTTCAGTGCGCAGACGGTATGGCCTATGGGAAAGGTCACACTACCTGTCCGAGCAGGATCAGTAGTACTGAAGACTGATTTCCTTGTGGTAGACATCCCTTCCTCCTATAACGTGATTATAGGGAGGACATGGATGCACAAAATGAGGGCAGTCTCTTCAACCTACCACCAGAAGATCAAGTATCCCGGAGCAGATGGAATAGAATACATCAAAGGCAACCAAAAGATGGCCGATCAGTGCTTCACCATGGTTCTGAAAAAATCCCCAAAGGCCGAGCTGGTGCAGACGGTTGAAGTTCCAGACCAACCAACTTTGGAAGATGTCGGAGGTGATCCCACCAAGAAGATGGTGGAGGGACTAAGGAAAGTACAAATTCAAGAGGACGATGCAGAAAGGTATTTCCTGATCGGCGAAACCCTCTCCGAGCAAGAAGAGAGAGATCTGGTTACTTTTCTTAAAGACCACGTTGATGTGTTTGCTTGGACCCCCCAGGAAATGCCTGGGATAGATCCTAAAGTCATTTGCCACCACTTGAACGTGGACCCTCAGCACAAGCCAGTTGTACAGAAGGCAAGGAGGTCGGCCCCACAGCACGCAGACGCTGTAATTGAGGAAGTAGAACGGCTACTAGAAGCGGATGCCATACGAGAAGTGAGCTATCCAGATTGGTTGGCCAACACAGTTGTAGTCAAAAAGAAAAATGGGAAGTGGAGGGTCTGTGTGGATTTCACCAGTCTCAACAAAGCATGCCCCAAAGATAGCTTCCCACTTCCCAGAATTGATCAACTTGTGGATGCTACATCAGGCTTTGAGAGGATGAGCTTTCTTGACGCATATCGAGGATACCATCAAATAGCTATGTACGAACCCGATCAAGAGAAGACGTCATTCATCTCCCCCAGAGGGCTCTATTGTTACAAGGTTATGCCGTTTGGGCTAAGGAATGCTGGAGCAACCTATCAGAGGCTGGTTACTAAGATGTTCAAGGAACAGCTCGGCAAGACTATGGAGGTCTACATCGACGACATGGTAGTCAAAAGCAAGTTGAGGCCTGATCACCTTGCCGATCTAAAGGTAACCTTCAACATTCTAAGAGAATACAAGCTTAAGTTAAACGCTTCCAAATGTGCCTTTGGGGTTAGCCCGGGGAAGTTTCTTGGGCACCTAGTGACAAAAAGGGGGATTGAAGCTAACCCAGATCAAATAGCGGCCCTGCAAGGCCTTCAAAGTCCAAAGACCACGAAGGAGGTCCAAAGGCTAACAGGGATGGCAGCAGCTCTTAATCGCTTCATCAGTAAGTCCTCAGACCGCTGCAGACCTTTCTTTCAACTTCTGAAGAAGAGAGAAGGCTACGAGTGGGGAGCCGATCAGGAACGGGCTTTCCAGGAGTTAAAAAGCTACTTATCATCACCACCCTTGCTCTCAACTCCAGAAGCTGGGGAGCGGTTGATACTATACTTAGCAGTATCTGATCATGCGGTCAGCTCGGTCCTCCTACGAACAAAGGAAACAGAGCAGGCCCCAGTCTATTTCGTGAGCAAAACGTTGTTAGATGCCGAGACACGTTACCTACCACTGGAGAAGTTGGTATACGCTCTCGTTGTTGCATCAAGGAAATTGCCTCACTATTTTTTACAGCACCCCATCACTGTGTTCACCGAATACCCACTAAGGGCCTTGCTTAGGAAGGCAGATTTCTCTGGTAGAATCTCCAAGTGGTCGATAGAGCTAAGTCAGTTCGACCTCGATTATCAGCCCAGAACAGCAATCAAGGGGCAGGTTTTAGCTGATTTCATAGCAGAATTCGCTCCAGCAGTGGCCCCACCGCCACCAGTTCTCCACGAGAAGGAGCAAATCAGTAATCCCGAGCAATATTCGAGGATGGCTGATCTGGATCCAGACGAGTGGAGGCTTTACGTTGATGGGTCAGCCTGCAGCAAAGGATCTGGAGCAGGGGTTGTGCTTTTCTCTCCAGAAGGATCGGTTCTGGAGCAAGCACTACGGCTGGGATTTAGTGCCACAAACAACGTAGCAGAATATGAAGCCTTACTTGCTGGACTAAGAAGTGCCCTGGAACTCAAGATCAGCTCAGGTCAGAATGCACATGCAGACTCGCTGGCTTGTTTGGGGTCAGCAGTAAAGACGGAGTATCGCCGCACAGTGACAGTGGATTATTTAGGCGAACCAAGCATTGGCCGAGCAGTAGAAGTCGTAATGGAAACAGAGCTAGGGCCGAGCTGGATGGATCCAATAGTGGCATACCTACGAGATGGGACCTTGCCAGAAGATAAGAGGGAAACACACAAAATCAAAACCAAGTCTGTACGCTTTTGGCTCTCTCCAGAAGGTAAGCTTTATAGAAAGTCTTTCCTTGGTCCATATTTGTTGTGTGTACACCCAGCCCTTGTTCAGAAATTCCTCCACGAGATCCATGCTGGAACTTGTGGGGGACACACCGGTGGCAGATCCATAGCCCACCGAGCAATATCCCAGGGATATTGGTGGCCCTACATGCAGGAGGATGCAAAGGCTTTCGTTAAGACTTGTGAAAAGTGCCAGAGGTTTTCTCCCCTCATCCGAGCACCAGCGGAGGATCTATTGCCTCTAACCAGTCCATGGCCATTTGCCCAATGGGGATTGGATATCGTGGGTCCTCTCCCTATGGCAACAGGGAAACGAAAATTCCTACTTATTGGCACTGACTACTTCACCAAATGGATCGAGGGGGAAGCTCTTGCTAAAATCACAGAAGCTATGGTGGAGAAATTTGTGTGGAATAGGATAATCACAAGGTTTGGAGTGCCCTACTCTATTATCTCCGATAACGGGTCACAGTTTGGCAAGAAGTTCAAGGCCTTTTGTGCTCAGTACGGCATCAGGAACTATTACTCCACCCCAGCTTACCCACAGAGCAATGGGCAAGCAGAAGCTTCAAACAAGACTATCTTAAAAAGTCTCAAAAAGAGGTTGGAGAAGAAAAAGGGAAAGTGGCCCGATGAGCTTCCAGCCGTGCTCTGGGCATACAGAACCACCCCACGGCGATCTACGGGAGAGACGCCATACTCCCTTGCTTATGGGACAGAGGCAGTGATTCCCTTGGAGATTGGTTTGCCGACCATTCGCACTGCACTTGTAGAGTCGGGGGGCAACGATAGAGCCCTGGCCGAGCAGCTAGATCTCGCTGAGGAAAAAAGAGAGCGGGCACTCATTACCTTAGCAGCATACCAGGAACAGCTACGAAGAAGCTACAATAAAAAGGTACAACCAAGAGAGTTCAAAGTGGGCGACCTAGTCTTGAGGAAGGTCTTGGCTAACACCAAAGTGTCCTCAGATGGGAAACTTGGACCGAACTGGGAAGGCCCATACAAGATTGTGGGAATTGCTGGGATTGGGGCCTACTGTTTGGCCGACTTGGATGGAGACCCAGTTTCACGGCCGTGGAATGTCCAAAACCTTAGGAAATTCTTCCAGTAGCATGTTTACGTGATTACGAATACAATCACACCTTTTCTAATGGATACGAATAAATTCGCATTCTATTTCTTTTTATTATGTGGTTGGGATTACGAGTAAAATCACCAACATCAGATTATTTAGATTTTTATTTCGAGCATTAATAAAATTTCATCTTATCCTATTGTGTTTAATACGAACCAAATGATGTCTCAAATTTGGATTCCTATTGGGGAGCAGTGGATGTGTGTGATTCGAAGTATGAAAAAACTTAGGGTTTTGCAACGAATATTGCACGAGAAATTCTAAGTATGAAAAAACTTAGGGTTTTGCAACGAATATTGCACGAGAAATTCTAAGTATGAAAAAACTTAGGGTTTTGCAACGAATATTGCACAGGAAATTCTAAGTATGAAAAAACTTAGGGTTTTGCAACGAATATTGCACAGGAAATCCTAAGTATGAGAAACCTTAGGGTTTTGCAACGAATATTGCATAAAGCTCTAAGTATGAAGACACTTAGAAGGGACTTGCAAAGATGATAAACTGCAACAGCAAAAACTTAGAATTTGTGCAATGAAGCATGCAATAAACATTCCCAAAGTACGAACATACTTAACAACAAAACAAGCATGACAAGTTTAAACCAAAGTATCAAATAGGCCACAGGCGGCCGAGCGAGACCATGCAGGGTCGGGAGAAGAACTCATATGATAAAGGCATCAAGCCTCTTCACTGTGCTCATTGGCGACAATGGCAGGGGTTGGGTCAGCATCATTCACCACAGCCGAACCCTCGGCCGCAGCAGGCTCGGGGATCGTAAGATCGGTGATAGTCCCATCTCTCAGAGTTGGTTCGGCAAGGGGGTCAGCATGGGCTTCCGAGTTAGACTGAGCTCCGACATCCGGATTAGCTTCAGTAGCAGTTGTTTCGCAGGGAAGTTCCATGTTGGTCCAGAGAGGGGAGGTAGGATCCACACCGAGCTTGGTTAGGCATCGATGCCAGGCCGCTCCCCAGATAGTGTTTTGTACTATCGGCATTTGTGCCTTATAATTCTCTGTAATCTCCAGCACAGCTCGATCATACTCTGCCTCCACCTTGGCCTCTGCTGCAATCAGCCGATCACTCAGGCCACACTCCACTTCCTCCGAACTCCTCCTCAGATCAGCAAGCTCCCCCTTCAGCATGTCCACCTCAGCCCGGGTTTCCCTTAGAGACTGAGAAGACTGGGCATTTTCCTTCTCGGCTTTGTCCGCCCTCTTCTGCTCCTTCTTCAGTTCTTTTTCGGCCTCTTTTGCTCGGTCAAAACCGGCGGAGGCTTTTTGCATGATCTGCAGTTTGCAAAGGCACAGCTAAGTACAGGAGTCAAAAGAGAAATTCAAAAAAAAAAAAACAAAGCAGTAATCAAACTTTGTACCTTGGCGCTTGACTGAAAAATGGACTTCATCAGAGTGTCATATGAGCTACTCTTTTCCCTCTCCATGTCAAGAGGGAGAAGGGCAGCTCTGGACACACCAAACGCCACCTCGGTGGAGGAGATCTTGTCGATCATGTTGAGGGGAGTGCCATCAGGGCGGGCCAGGACAGGCTCCCATGGCTGCACCAGGGGTGGTGAGTCAGGAGAGGGTTGGCTTGAACTTGCGCTCCCAATCCTCCTCCTTTGCAGTGGGGGCTCTTGGGCATGCTGGGGACTCCCCGTCGGCCTCTTGTCCCTCTGATTTTCGGGGAGGGAGGGGGACGAAGTGTGGGAAGGTGTGATGACGCGAAAGGCCGGCGGGGCACGAGAAGTTCCGCCGAGATTTAGCTCGTCAAGGAGGTTGATCGGCTGGCGAGGCATCTCTCCTCTATCTGGAGAAGGAGAGTAACCTGGCGAATCGTCCGAATCTGCTAGAAGAGCGGACTGCTCGGCAAGAGAGCGGATGATCACGCGATGATCAAGCTCACTCTCTCTTTCTTCTTCTTCCTCTTGTCTTTCTTCTTCTTCCCCCCTTGCCGCTCTCCCAGAAGTACTCGGTTCCTGGTCAGTTCGAACAAGGATGGGGATGGCGGTTGGTATCTCTGGTATGTGGGCGAAGGTTACTCGCTGTTGCAGGCCTCTTAGAGCTCGAGACCTTGCTGTCCCTCTCCTAGATCGGCCTCTGTTGGATCTTGCAACTCTTGGCTCGGTCGGAGGGCGTGTGGCGACTAGAGGGACAGTTGGTGGCCAGGGATGTCTCGATCTTGGCTCGCCGGCCCTTCTGATACCACCCCAGTACGTTGGGGTGTAGTCAATAGCAGGTGAGCTGCACGGCCGAGACCAACAGGGGTTGGTGCGAAACCGTCGAAATATAGGGCCCGAGCAATATCCTCACGATGAAGATTGCCGTGGATCAGACGGCCACCATGGTTGAGGTTGCTAGCTGCAATATAACATGAAGAAGAAACAATCAATTACAGTTTCTAAAGGAAAGCAAATAAATGAAGGAATGATACAGGTATGAAGGTACTAACGCAGTCCGCCAGGAGTTGTGGGGCAGGCAAAGCCGATGGTCCTCCCCTCGGCATCTCTGGGCTCCCAGTTGCCAATGACTACGAGGTAGTCGTCTGCCTCTCCCTTGGAGGAATTTGGCAGGTCGGTGATAAGCTTCTGATTGGGATCCCTGGCCTTGAAGTAGAAGTTGTTGTCGATTGTAGGGACTACGCTATAGAGGTAGTGTAAGTCCCACCAATCAAGATGGAGGCCGAGCAGCCTATTAAGGGCTACTGTGCCCATAACTACCCTAACAAAGTTGGGGCAGAGTTGCATAGGGTTTAACTGGCACCTACTGCAAACTTCGCTGAAAAAAGGGTGTAACGGGAACCTAAGGCCCCCCTCAACTATGAAAATCAAGGGGATGTGGATTTTGTTTCATCCTGACCTTGTTCTTTCATGTCACTACGGTTGTCTAGCCGGAATTGAACATCGGCGGGAATCCCATACTTCCTACGAAACTCTAACGCTTTATCTGGGGTGCTTAGAAGGGCTCTGTGTCTGCCCATTTTTACTAAAATTAGGGTTTCGCAGTTGAAACCCAGGAGGTAGACGATGAACAGGACAATCAAGGAAAACCTAACAGGGGAACAAGTAATGGAAATCTAAGGATAGGAAGAATGCACTTACGTGAGGAAGTATGGGTTTTGAGGGGGATTTCCGGCGAGGAACGGAAACGATGCGACGAAAGAATGAACTCTGGAGGCAGCGTTGATGGCAGACGAAACTCTTTTCTCTTTCTCCCTTTCTTTGTTTCTTACTTCTGGTAAAGGAACTAAGGAAATGAAGGGGGAGAGGGAGGGATTTTTCGAGACCTGGGGGTTTTCTGGGGGAAAGGGAATAATGATTATCCCGCCCAAAACCCCAAAAAATTGGGTATGACGCAACTGGACACGTCAGCAAAAAACGTCCTTTGAGCTTATCCGGTGACCAACGGGTCATTTCGCATTTAATGCGAGAACAGTCTTCCTCCCCACGTGAGGGGGAGGCGTGCAAGAAGATGCATCATAGAAGCTCTGCGCACTGCTGATGAATGACAGCAGCAGCAGAGCTGGGGAGCAATTGGAGTGGGTAAAATCTGATTACCCTACAATTAGGCGTAGCACGTGCCTATGGCGTTCACCACGAGAGGGTGAATAGCTCGGCACCACATAGGGAGTTCTTAAACCCTGTGTCGGGCTGGTTTGGCCACGAATGAGGCTAGAATTAATAAAGAGCAAACTAATAAGTCAGGATGCGCTAGATCGGCGTAAGGCATAAAGGTGCCCCTGATATGGCCGAGCTAGGTAGGCTACGTGTATAGCTTGAATAGCATTCTGGAATACATAATTCAGCTCGGCGTAATAGGCTGAATTATGTACGAGTTATTCCGAGCTACGTGGAAGCACGGCACCGCCACGAGAAGGGCGGTGAGACATTCGAGAATATTCTATAACGGATCTGTCACACCCTCAAATTTAATAAACCAAACACCAATAAAATCCACGTAGGATAAACCAAAAGTCATACATTCCACCGTTGAAAAGTCAAAGTCAAAGTACATCGGGTTTCTACAAGAGGTACTCGTACCCATGCATAAGTAATTAATAGTTAAGAGTTGTTACATAACCAAGTTTTGTCAAAAGATTTAAGGAATCAAAGTTACAATATCATCTCCCAAAATATATTAACGATAGAGAGGATAAAATAACTTCATGTCAAATGAGCTTCATGATATGCATCCACATGCCAAGCATTCCAATCACGTGCCTTGCCGAGTACCTGAAAAATGATAGGTTGAGCTCACTAGCCCAGTAGGAAACTTTTCTACCAACGCTAAGGGTATAAAAGATGAAACATGCACATGGAGATGGGATACACATGAATGAATAAGCTAAAATAGTCCAAACTAGGTCGACTTGATGAGAGAATATCCAATAGATGCCCCAAAGATCGAATCAAACCCAAGTGTCTATAGATTTCCTCGTAAACGTTACGTTTCATGTCGTAGATTCAATCCTTTCAAAAACATGGTCATTTTCATAAAACATGTCATTTTTCATCTCTTCACAAATAACCACTTATTTAAATAGGGAATGAATCCCTCTGCCGGATTTCGTGGGCTCCGAACACCCCTGCCGGATTTCGTGGGCTCCGCACACCCCTGCCGGATTTCGTGGGCTCCGAACACCCCTGCCGGATTTCGTGGGCTCCGAACACCCATGGCTAGGGACGCACCAAATGGTGGCCCTAGAGTAAGCAAATTATCCTTTTCAAAAGTTTATCAAACAATCAAGTGTCCCAAAAACATCCATGTAATTCATTTAGTTCGAAAGCTCGTAGTGTGTCGGTTGTGGCAAAGTTAATATGTGTCCAAGAACGTGAGAGATCATAACAAAACATCATTCATACCACGATAGGCTACCAAAGCTTAGAAGTTGATTTGTGAAGCTTAGGAAAGACCAATAAAGGCCCGACGCAAAGAAACATGAAAATGGAATTATGAATCTCGAGAAAACCCGACACCTTGATAGGAGAAAGTACATTTCTCTCAAAATACAAAGGCTATGAATATGAGACCAATTGGGTTTGAAAGTAGACTCATAGAGCTTTCTAACGGTTCAAGAATCGCCTCAATCGGAGTTCGGATGAAGCCGGGGCGTATCCGCGAAGTTGGGTCAACAATCTGCCTTATAGATAGCTGGGTATCGATACCCATGAAAGTTGTATCGATACCAGATCACCAAAAACTGAACAGAACGCTGGGTATCGATACCCATGAAAGGGGGTATCGATACAAAGACCATTACGAGCAAAATTTGCAGATTTTTCCAAAATGGAGGGGGTTTCAACCCAAGCCAAAAATGAGGTTTCAAACAACAAATAACCATAGAAGAGGGATATATCAACAACCAATTCATGGATTTATCAACTAAATACACAAAACCCAAACTCATTCATGATCCAAAGTCAATTCCATGGAGATAATCAAGTTTAACAAGAGTTTTGGGAACAAGAACACAAATAATGCAATCATTCAACCAATATACACTTAGAGGAGGTAGAAGATTGTTCCCTACCTCAAGGAGTTGCTCCAAGTCAACCCAAAAACGAATTTGTAGATCCCCAATTTGAGCAATCCCGAATTTGGTCCTCCCGGAGCGAAAAGATGGTACTCCGAGCTCCCAAACACGCGTAGATGAAGACTCTTTGGTCAATTTGTGAAGAGGTTTGATGAGGAGGGAGTAATTTGAGCTCAAAGGAGCAAAAATGGAGGAGAGAGGAGGAGGGGCTGATTTTTGGGAGAAGAAGAGAATGATATTAGATCAAAATTTTCAGCCACACACACGTATATATACACACCACTAATTGCACTAGCACCCCTAACATTCCAACGTGTTCCAAAGACAACCCCAAATGCAATCACCAACTCATATTGACCCCATATCACACTATTTTCATTTCCTCACATTTCCCCAACATTATTTCCGGAAAATTATTTAAAAACACGAGTCCTTACAGGATCCTTATGTGATAAGGAAACAATCCCATGAAATAAGGGACTGATATGGGAAGTCCTAATGAGATTAGGAGTATACCTCATGTAGGAAAGAATCCTATATGGAAAGGAAGACCCCTGCTAGACGAGATCTAGCAGGACGTGGAGACTCATCCCTAATAGGAAAGTCCAATTAGGGAAAGGATTCCTAAAGAGAATAGGAAATAGGGGCACGGGATGCCTAATGCAAAGAACATCTACCCCTATAAATACAAGGCAAGAACCATAACAAAAGGTACGCTGTGAAACCTATTTTCATACGCATTGTGTTTTGAGCTCTCAAGTACGTGATACTAACTTAGGCATCGGAGGGCCTTTGCCAACGAGAGGCAAAGGTGCTCTAACCCTTTTTCTGTCTTGCAGATCTAGGGTATATTCAAGGAAGCACGTGATGCAGGGTTACGTGGATTTATCCCCGTACAGTTTTGAATCTATTGTGGAGGAATCTCCAAATCATGCTTGTGATGGTTTGGAGATCCCCAAGATGGATGAGGAGAAAGAAGGTGAGATTCCAGTTGATGATAACTCTTTCATGGTGCCGGATTCGTTTGGGGGCAGTACCAATGATACTATTTCCAATTGTGACTCAATGGTGGGCGATTCAAGTGAGGATATTAATTCATTCGAAGATATTGCAGCTGCGAGGCAGTTGGAAAATACTCTGGATGATGTTAATGGGGTGGCGCTAATTTGGAATCTGATGAGTCGGCATCCCAATTAGCTCTTTTGCACCTAGTTGAAGATAATGATGATGGTATCCCCCTTGATCAACATGAAGCCATCTGTCTCTCTCCAGTCAAGGCAGCTTTAAAAGGAATCATAGGGAAAAAAAAGAGGAAAACGATTGATGAGATTTTGGGTTTCTCTAAGGTTCATCAAGGAAACTATAAAGTTGGGAGAAACAAACAAAAATCTGTGGTTTTTAGATCAGCTGTGGCTACTGCAGTTCTATCTGCTTCTGTTTCAGAGGATGGTATTGCAAACAGAAACAAAATTCTTCTTAACGAAGCTCAGGCCATTGGGCAATCAACAAGATCGTAGGTATTGGTTCTGAAGGGGACGAGGATGAAGTTATTAGTAAACTAGTTGAAATGAGAGTGCAAGACATCAAAAGAGCAAAATTGTCAACTCTGATTTCTTGTGTTGTTGTTCAGCTTTGCTGCTTTTGGGTTGGGTCTTGTTTGTTTGCTTGGCTTGGTTCGTTTCAGGAGGTTGATTTAGGTGTTTTGTGTTCTTTGCTCCTGGATGCTTTTGGCTTGTGAGGGTTTGCTTTCGGGTGATTTCCTTTTTGGGGTTTTTTGGCGCTCTTTGATTTTTAAGTGTTGGGATTTAGGCTTTTGTTTTGATTGTTTGGTTGTTTTCTTATCAGTCTTCCAATCTTTTGGGTCTCGAGAGGCTTCTTTGCTTTTCTCTTACTCCGTTTAATCTTGTATCTTCGATATTAGATTAATAAAATCCTTTTTTGCCGTGCAAAAAATAAAGTAATGGATATTGCTCTTAACACATGCTATTTGTTTAAATCTATACAGATGTCCCATCAACTGATTTTTGCAAATGATCAATTACATCTATATATCTATATAGATGTACCATCAAAATGAAAGGGTTAGATCGCGAATGGAACTAGGCGAGTCTCATTTGCATCAAATAAAAGGTTCTTGATTCCGAAGACAACACATTGAAACAACTATTAGGTTGTCGGTTATATTTATGGTATACAAGTATAATTTTTCCTGGGGAAATTTGTGAGATCTAAATGTAGTTGCTATAAAATTTGATTCATTTTTAATTCAAATCTTACATTTTTTTTTTTGTTAAGAGTTAAGCCAGTGCTAGTTGTCCTAATATACGAGTGCACTATATTTATTTTATTTTATTTAATTTTTTTGATCGGCAAGTGTACTATATTTATTAGCCGAAAGAGTGAGAAAGGTAAACAAAATAAGTGCATTACAGTAAATTATTTCATCTATAAATGGTTCAAGGCAAAAATATATATTTTTGTATCAGACGAAAAAGCACTATTTTTTGTATTAACTAATTGAAATAATTGGAATCCGATGTTGCTTTTTGAAAGGGAAGTTATCTATACTAATGCATCAGAATTAAGGGCATCAGGGATCCGGATTTCATGTACTCCTACATTTAGATGGGCTCAATAACAACAACTCACCCTCATCTATTGGCTTGTCTCACTAACAGCCCATCAACATTAAAAGTGGACAATGGCACACCCTAATCTGTCTGTAATTGCTAATGGCTACTTTCTAATTTCTATTGATAGAACAAATTGACCTTTTAACCCCTGTATGACATGTATGGGTTCATTCTATTCCATGTTGTCTCTTCTTCTCTCGTTCCCGTCTCATGTATGGAGGTGTTACAATAGCAATCTAAAGTTTGATAGTTTAGAACAAACAACCCCACTACGCCAAATATCACTTTTACCGGCAATTTTTTTAGCGGTACTTGAAAAAATTGCCTTAAAAGGGTATTATTTGAGGCAGTTATTAAAAATGCCTTTAAAAATACACATTAACGGCAGTTTTAGATTACTACCGTAAAAAAGCCTTTAAAAATGCACATTAGCGGAACTTTTGGATTACTGCCGTAAAAGATAGAATCAAATTTTGGAGCAAAATATTATTCTTTTTGCCGCCAAGCGTTTCTTTAGTTCCCTCCAATTTTTTTTTCCGTACCTGTACCCGAACATGATAGGATTTCCCATCATCAGCACTTTCACAATTAGAGAAGGATTCACAGATTGAAAGAAGGAAATTAGCGTTCTGGAGTTTCAATCAACAAGAGAACTTGTAAGCTCAATCTCTCTCTCTCTCTCTCTCTCTCTCTCTCTCTCTCTCTCTCTCAGTGTGTATTTCTCCTCCCTCCTTTAATCGTGTTCTCTAATCACAGATTGAGAGAAGGAAAATAGCGTTCTGGAATCTTCAATCAACAAGATAATAACCTTGTAAGCTCTCTCTCTCTCTCTCTCTCTCTCTCTCTCTCTCTCTCAGTGTGTATTTCTCCTTCCTCCTCTAATCGTGTTCTCTAATCCTTGTGGTGCCTTGAATGCTATACTTCTGGTTATTGTTGTCTCAATCGTGAACAAAGTATTGTTCACAAGGTGTTTGTGTAAATGTCTGTGTTATTGGGTAATTATGCTCGATGCCATGTTTCTTGTTATCCAATACGTGGGACTGGACTTGGTGCATTTTGTGGATGCTTTAACCTTCCTCACTATGACAGAGTATGTAATATGTATATGTATATGTATATGCTGCATTTGAGCTGTGAGTCGACCATATTTGAGGGCAACGTACTGAACCTCAAGACACTGGTAAATGATGCTATATCCTGTAACACTTAGATATGCGTAATCTTCTTATTTTTTTATAATTCAAGTGTCCGCGAGAACTTTTGCACATGTCTACTAATCCAGTGGGACGAGTCCCACCATCAACATTTTGATCCAGACTTGCATATTCGTATCGAAGTACATGATCATAACAGGGCAAAAGGTGGCTAGGGAAGTAATTGGAATGGTTGGTAAATGGATTCCCTGTGCAATGAAAATCCTACCCACTGAAAGTTAAAGCAATGCACTAAGGTTGTTCCGGATTAATAAACCCTAACTGTTCACTTTGCTAAACATTGCTCTATTATTGCTGATCTTGGTTGTGTAGATTCCTACTTAGACGAAAATTCCCTGCTTGTATTCTCAGTTGTAATCTCTGTTTTCTTTCTGATGTGTGTGGTGGCTAGCAAAGTCAAGTCTTAATCTTGTAGGATCCGAAATTCCGTGATCTTGTATATGAAGGAATGTTTGACTGTTGGAAAAGAATAGTTTCCCAGAACTGTATGACATTTAGTTGGCCAATCCATGTGCATCGCACGTGCACTTTTACTAGTAGTATAAAATGAATATACTTGTTTTTGGATAAAATAGGACATCTATTAAATTTATTGAACAATTTAACGGTAGTAGCCTCATATACAAGGGGAAAGGAAATTTGACACATAATCAAACACACATTCTATTATGCATTGCCACACACCACTTGCAAAGAGAACAATTCTCACTTTCACAAAGAAACTTACACACGGTAATATGGCATATAAAACAGTACTCACACACATCAGTACATAGCATAGGTATGTACGTATTAGACACACACTTGAATGGAACTAAATGCAACCCATCACTCTCTCAACCTCTTCCAACAATAGATACATACTTGGACCAACACATTTGTAATGCTTATGTTTGTTTCTATGTTATCCGAATTAAGCTCAATGTGGGATGAGGCGAATACGAAGCCCTTTTTCCGGTGTGGGCAGTGGATTGAAAACAATTTTCTCATTGGGAAGTAACTTTACCCATTTGAACCTTCCCACCACGTGAGATATAAAAACAAGTACCAGTAGACGTGCAAAATCTTTTTCGGGGCACATCCGAGGCCCTCCAAAAGGAACATACAAGTAAGGAGGAGGTCCGTCTCCTTAGAACCTTGAGGGATCAAACTTCTCTGGTTCTGGAAAGTACTGCGGATTCTTGTGGGTTGAAGCCATGGTCCAAAATATCTATACGAAATATAGTTTGATTTTGATCAATAGTCAGAAGAAAAAAAAGAAAAACACTAAATTCCATAACAATTCTGTGAATTAAGCAAGGGTTGACCTGGCAATTAAGAGACAGAGGAGCAAAAACGTCACTTACAAAATTTCTATTTGTACCTTGTATTTGTTCCGCCAAGTACCACATGGATAAGTTTGTTGGGTATCTTGGCCACCCACACACATCACACACCATGATTTCAGAGAAAAACTCACTCTTCTCTATACTCCTTATAAAAGTCTGAAGATTTGTCTACTTTTCGTTCCTAAAATTACCCTTCCCTTCTATGTTATTCCCCCGCCTCTCCCAAATCTCCCCAAACGACCCCTCCCCAAACGAGACCCCCCAAACTGAACGACACATTCAAACGGCGACCCCCATATGGCGCTTGATATTCAACCTCCCATCCTCTCTCTCTCTCTCTCTCACACACACACACCCTCCCCTCCTCAACTCATTCGACCATACATCTGTAAGCCCAATTCCATTGCAGACTACACGGAGATTCTGCATACTGAATGGAGGCAGCCCAATTTAATCGTTAGAGTTTGAAGTTTCTGTTTTGAATTTCTACTTTCTATGTTTTCTTTTGATTTTTATTGGTTATGTGCTCGATCTGAACTTCTTTTTTGTTTTGGTGACTGACATTGTGTAAACTAGCTAAAGTTTGTTAATGTATGTTGTATATTTTTTAATTTACTCTGTGTAGAGTTGGGAAAATTCTCAATACGTAGTCTTGATTGGCTAATGTTGTTGTCTTGATTGGATGTGTTCTTTTAGGGTTTCAACCTCCTTGTGGTGCCTTGGATGCTATACTACTGGTAATTTACCCTCTTCCTCTCTCTTGCATCATTCTTCTTCGTTCCCACTGTTAATGGTGAACTGAAAAGCCCTAATTTTTACTTGACGGTTTATCTGGTTACACTCTTTGTGCAAAATCGGGGTATGTTTGTTTATGTGGGTGGATTTTTGTTGTTGTTGTTGGAAGAATCAAAATCACTCATCAATTCCCAATTGAAGTTTGCAATCTTTTTGTATAACGAGTGAATGATTCTCAGTTTAGTAATTATTTTGTTTGGTGGTTAGTTACTGGGCATTCTAAAGCCATCTCTTTTTTGTTAGTCTGAAGCCCTTTGATCAAATTGAATGCTGGATTCATTCACTCATTAAGGTCAAAGGGTCAGGTTTGGAAGATATTGAAAATCGTATTAAGAAACTATGTCCAACCAATCTCTCTATCGTCTTTCTCCCATAGCTTTCAAACCCACATTCTAGATTTGTGATGAACTGATTGGAGGGGGGATTGGGTTTACAGGTTCATCTATGGCGTCGGAGCATGATTTTCCGACAGGAGACTATGGTTCTTTAGTGTGGGTGCATAGATAAGACATTTAAAAACTTTCTTTTGAATAACTGGTGTAGAAAGAAACGGATCAAAAAAAAAAATGGTGTAGAGGGAAAATGAGAGAGAATCAGATAAAGTCCCTCTTTTTTTTTGGGGGGGGGGGGGGGGGTGTTTTTCTTTTTGGTGGAAAGATGAGCCAAAAATTTCATTAAGATTAGTCATGAGTTTTTTCCCCCCTTTATAGGCCATATCACCTTGTGACTGCCTTTTAACGGAGATATTCCTCCACCTCATCAACTTCCATCACCAATTTGACGGATTTAGACGGTTGGTTCCTAGCAATTTGGCATTTATAGGTGAATTGTTTGTTCCATATCGTTAAATCCTCCACTTTAGTCATGTACCCTCGCCTGATCCTACTATTTTATTGTGTACGTTTTGCTTTATATATATTGGAGTTACTTTTTCCCAAAAAGATAATAATCTTAGCTTCTTAAAAGTACTGAAGAGTAGTTTGAGCTTAATAACCGAAATCTTGATTGGAGTCTAGACTTTTTTGACTTTTTTTTTGGCATAACTTGAATGTACCTCTTAAGTTACTAAAATATGAGTCATATGGTATGAACTGTAGACATGTTTTTGCATTATTGTAGTTTATTATGCGTATGTGAGTTTCAAGTAGAATACCTTCCTAGTTTCTATACTCTTATCATTGTATTTTATGGTTGATAATTTATTATGCAAATTTACTACTTCAGGTGCACTTGAAATATAACATTTATGGATAAGAGTTGGATTCACTTAAAAAATAGGCTAGATCCGGCCTACAAACAAGGGGCTGAAAAGTTTATTGAGTTTGCTGGAAAGATGAGCCAAAAATTTCATTAAGATTAGTCATGAGTTTTTTCCCCCCTTTATAGGCCATATCACCTTGTGACTGCCTTTTAACGGAGATATTCCTCCACCTCATCAACTTCCATCACCAATTTGACGGATTTAGACGGTTGGTTCCTAGCAATTTGGCATTTATAGGTGAATTGTTTGTTCCATATCGTTAAATCCTCCACTTTAGTCATGTACCCTCGCCTGATCCTACTATTTTATTGTGTACGTTTTGCTTTATATATATTGGAGTTACTTTTTCCCAAAAAGATAATAATCTTAGCTTCTTAAAAGTACTGAAGAGTAGTTTGAGCTTAATAACCGAAATCTTGATTGGAGTCTAGACTTTTTTGACTTTTTTTTTGGCATAACTTGAATGTACCTCTTAAGTTACTAAAATATGAGTCATATGGTATGAACTGTAGACATGTTTTTGCATTATTGTAGTTTATTATGCGTATGTGAGTTTCAAGTAGAATACCTTCCTAGTTTCTATACTCTTATCATTGTATTTTATGGTTGATAATTTATTATGCAAATTTACTACTTCAGGTGCACTTGAAATATAACATTTATGGATAAGAGTTGGATTCACTTAAAAAATAGGCTAGATCCGGCCTACAAACAAGGGGATGAAAAGTTTATTGAGTTTGCTTATGCCAATAAGCCGCACGGGTCAAAAATATATTGTCCATGTAGAAAATGTCGTAACCTTCGATATCAGACTCGAGATGGCATTAGAGAGCATATTATAATACATGGGTTCGACACTAACTACATGAGATGGACAATTCATGGGGAGCTCTTGCCTCCATCTAATAGAAATGAAATGGATGTTAATCAAGGACTGGATGCCATGGATGATATGGTTGGCATGGTGCATGATACTTTTGAGTTTTCTCTGCATATTCACACTTAAGGAGCCCAGATGAATCAAATCCAGAGGACTCACATGCTACTTCTACCATATTTTGACATGTTGTCAAACTCACATGCTACTTCTACCATTGTTTGACATGCTATTGTCAAATTCCATATTTTGATATGTTGTTGCCAAATTCAGAGGACTCACATGCTATTTCTATCATATTTTTACATGTTGTTCTTGTGCTACTCTGGAACTCATCATCAGATCTGCATTGGGAGAGATTCATCATTGATATTTTGGGGTGGAATCTGGAAGCATATGTCTCTTTTATTTCGGTTCTAGTTCGAGCTGTGATTGTGCTGTATTGTCCAGTTGTTTCTTGGTCTTGGTTGATCTCTTGCCAACCTTGTGCTTCTCTTGGTCGAGTGGCAAACGAATGTCAAGGGTGTAGGGTGCCAACCTCGTTGGGATGTTACACTCTTGTTGTGATGCATTTTTGTTCGTCCCTTTAATCTCTTGTATTTCTACATTTGATTAATAAAATCTTGTCATTCAAAAAAAAAAAAAAAATAGTTTGCTGCTTATTTTGTTTTAAGTTACCTTTGTTATGAAATTGATATTTGACTTTTATTCTAACAGGCTAATGAGACACGAATATTCAATGTTGAATGTGCACCGGATGGCTCCAATTCTGTCGAGGAGAATGGAGAGTGGGAGGACGACTTCGGGGCTTGATGTTTGAGACATCTTATTTGAGTGTGTAGATGGCTTTTGGGCATGACAGTAAGAATATTGGGTCGACTTTTGGGCATAACTTTAGAGACCTAGCTAGATGAACTGAACTTATATTGCGTCATGGAGACGCGTTTTGGTATATATTTTGTAGTTATGTAAATGCTATGTACTTCTATCCTTTTGACACTTGAAACTTCAATATTTAGACATGTAGATCGATGGTGCATTTTGGGCATTAAGTGAAACTTGATTCGATCTAATGGAACTTTATTTTGTATGACCTGTTAATTGGTACGAGCATATTTATTTGTTGAATTCATTGAAAAATGTGTTGAGATCGAAAAATTTGATGCTACAGGGACGATATGGGTGATAAGCCCTCAGGCCGGCATTGTTTCCGAATGGATCTTTGCCGATGCTTATATCTAGCCACTATTAGTTTAAAAATCACGTCCATTTCCGGCGCTTATAAACTGCCGTTATTGTTTATTTTTGCCGGTGCTTATTGCAAAGTGTTGTTTTAACTGTTTGGACATCAAAATTATTACCGGCACTTTATAAGAGCCGCAAAAAGCGCCGTATTTTATTACCGGCACTTATCTAGCGCCGTTTTTTTAAAACAACACTGGCATAGACTATACTTTTTACTTTTGTCGTAAAAGTGCCGCAAATAGCTTTAGTGACGCTTTTACTACTATTAGTGGCATTTTTTGACCTCCGCAAAAGGCAACATTTGGCGTAGTGCCACTAATTTCGCCAGTTGAAGAGTTGATATTGACAAGGAGGAGATACACATTTGAAACCCCACTTAATGTTGATAACTACATCTTCACAATTTAATTGAACTTCTTTTCGGGGTGTTTGTAGTTTAGTGTTCTATATAAATCATTTGTCTTAAAGTTGAGTTTTGAGTGGTTTTATTCTTAAATTTTGATAAAGATATGTGTGAGAGAGAGCGTGCCGGGGGTGAGGGGGTTAGGTTTGGCTTAGTTTTCATGTTGTATGAAAGTCACCAAACCCCTGAATTATGCCATGAAAGCACCACATCTTCAATGGTTTCTTGACGGAAGGGTGCAGTTGGTTAACATGGATAGATTAAGTTGTGCCATTGTCCTTTTTCGAAGTAAAAGGGGGGGCCGTTAGTGATACATGCCGAAAGATAAGGAGGTGTCCGTGTACAATATATGTGAGTATTTCATGTTAGGTTATGGTTAATTTTATACAAGAAAAATTCTACTCCCTCATTTTTTCAATATGTTACTTCGTAAATCTAACTTATTAAAGAAATATCATTATTACACATTTCATATTAATTTTTACCTCCACTTTAATTTACACCTCTCACATCAACTGTTACCCACTAACTCTTTACCCATTCATTTTTCAAAATGGTAAAATAATAATTGTAAACTTTTACCCATTAACTTTTCAAAATACATAGTACTTATTAAGAAACAATTCAAAATGGAGTACTCTATTTTCGTTGGGGATAGTGGGAGTATAATGCAAACTCCCATTCGGGTGTGTACGGTACATATCGTCTTTAATAAACTTGAATTCATAATATATTGCATAAAAACTTATAAACTCTCCCTCTCTCTACAACTCTTCCTCTCCCTTCTCTCTATATCTCCTACCACGATGCCATGCATGCTTAATACCATACATTTTAACCATTTTTATATCGTGTTTATGTTTATCTATAGTATTAAAAAATATAAATATATCATATACATATACTAAATAGCAAGAAGTTTCCTATGAGGGCTTCCTCACAAAAAAAAGTGCGGAAAAATAGTTGTGAGCCGTTGGATCGCGTGAAGGGCATAGGATCCAACGGCCCACAACTGTTTTCCCGCACTTTTTTTGTGAGGGAGCCCTCATAGGAAACTTCCCCTACTAAATAGATAATATTTAATTTTTAAAATATATTATCCATTAACCTTTCAAATATTTGCGGTGCATTATTTATATCAAATAGTATTACTAGCCATTCATATTGTCCTTGTGGAGCACTAAAAGTTGTTAGTGGTACGGTATACTTTCTTTTTTCACTTTTATTTGCCGATAACCACTTTCGTAGTCCAGTTTTTAGAACTAGGAGGCACCCTATATTTTTCTATTGAAAAGGACTTGTTTATTTGTGATGAAGTACCATCAAATTTAGCATTATCATTTTATTTTTTATAATTAATTACTATCCTAGCTTTTTCTCTTTTTTCTTCACAGTGATTTCTGACCATAAAAGCGGGACTACTATTTTTTTTTTTGAAGAGCAAAAAATTCGAAAGCGGGACTACTATGTGGGCTATGGCTATCTCTAATCAACATTTTGGATTTTAATTCTTCCATTTGTAATTTAAATTTTTAATATCATCATAAGTATGAATCATTTGTTTTACTAGAGTAATTTTATTAGGCTCTATTAGTTCAATATTTGTCTCTATTCCAATATTTTATGGGATCTTCACTGTAGATATCTTTACATTTTTTTTGTTGTTCTTATTATATTTCTTATAGGACACTAACGTTTTATACTTACTGCAGTTTCATTATTAGTTGGAGAGATGATTACCTCCTCACTACGCTTGCAATGGACGAAGTCGATGTTTTGATGAGTTACTGCTGTTTTTAGTTTGTTTACTTTGACTTGTTTATTATTATTAATTGCAAAAATCTTCTTTTCTTATTATAAGGTTTAAAATGTTTTTTAAAATATTTGCTCATGTATTTTTCTCCTCGTTGTTTATTAAACTTTTCCTTTTATAATCTTTTTTTCCTTTTATAAGATTTTTTATTTTCATTATTTGTGCAGCCCCGAATTTCAGGATTGGCAGCAATGCAAATATAATTTTTTTCATTTTCTTTCTTTGTTTTATTTTCAAACATGTTTTTATCTACCCACTCTTAAATACCAAATTCTATGTCCGAGGGAGTCTTTTCTTCCTGCTCCTAGATCTTTTAATCATTTTTTGAATTTTTCTTCAATACTAGTAACATTTATAGGATATGGTAGTTTATAGAAAAATAAATCAACTTATTTTTATTACTATCTAGTCTATAATAGTAGTAAGAAAATTGGCATATATAATTTTCTAAATATTTCCTATTCCATATATATTTTTTTATGTTTTTCAGGAGAATGTGCTTCATTTCTCCCAAGCTTAGCAATCTTAGTTGTTTATACAGGTTTTCTTCTATCTCAATTCTACTATAGTACTATTTAATTTGTCTATTTTTTGTATCATCCATTTTATCTACTTTTTTTTTTTGCTATTTCTTGAATTATTTTATATCTTACTTCACTATTATTTTTTGTCTCTATCACTTTTCTAATTGTTCTACATTACACTTACTTAGATCCATTTTTATTTAAATAGTCTAGTGATGGAAGTTCAAAAGAAGTTATAGTTTTGTTAAGGTGCAAATTTAGTTTCTATTTTTGTTACTTGAGGTTCTCTATTATGTCTAACTTTGCTTATAATTTCTAATTAATTATTTTTTACTTTTTCAGTAAGTTCTTTTAATAATCTTAGAATAGAATGTATTATTTTGTTCAACAATTACTTGTAAAGATGCATTGTTATTTAAATTATCAGATTTTGTTTCTTTAATATATCTAATATTGATAAATATTATTTATATAATGGCCAGGATGAGAACCAAGGCTATGATACCAAATTTCACGTGCGCATATATCTATTAAATATAAAGAAGTCAGGTTTAAGTGAAATACTATAGATTTTTAATTAAGGTACTAGTCTAGTGTAATTATGGCACAATAATAAGTGAAATACTATAGATTTTTTGAGCCAGTGGATTTTTTGAGCCAGTGGGGGCCTTCCTTTGTATTTGTGATGTTTTCTTATCCTTCGGACTCTTAAGCTGTTGTTGACTTGTTGTTCGGACCTTTTTGAATGATTTTTTGATGAAATTTTTATCTGACCAAAAGAACCGACCCCTATGCATGTGATGTAATTAGCCTTGAGAGGGTTTTGAGCCATTTCTGAACTGATCCTTTTTTAGTGGTCTCATCCTTTATGGGTCACTTCAGTTTCTATCGATGTGACCCGTCATTTTCAGTAGTATTAGTGGAAATGTAATTAGCCTTGAGAGGATTTTGAGCCATTTCTGAACTGATCCTTTTTTAGTGGTCTCATCCTTTATGGGTCACTTCAGTTTCTATGCATGTGACCCGTCATTTTCAGTAGTATTAGTGGAGATGTAATTAGCCCTGAGAGGGTTTTGAGCCATTTCTGAACTGATCCTTTTTTAGTGGTCTCATCCTTTATAAAAGGCCTTTGAACTCTCCTTAATTGCACTGCCTCTTTGGACCAGACCAATTGGGCATCAGTGTAGTGAACCCTTCCATTTCGATCTGTTGTGAAATGGACAGAGAGTCGAACGTGCATTCCGGTAAGGACAACAATTATGTCCCGGTTTCTCGCCAGAAATTTCTCAAGCTTTCTTTGCCTGGTGAGAAAACCGTTTATTTTTCCCAAGTTCAATTATCCATTTATTTCGTTTTCGAAAGAAAAATAGTCTTATCGTTTAACAGAAACAGAAGGCACAGTTATAAGTATAGTTATGTACGTAAAAAATCAATTTGTTCAAATAATTATAAGTGTATAAACAAATTTTCTTTTGTTTTAGAATGGACAGCAAGTATAGTATCTAATATTTTTTTTACAAACACAATATGTGTAATTACGAGGCCTAACGAGGTGAGTGACTCGGATTATTTTTTCTAATCCACCATGTAGCCGGAAACCAAAAGGCAGTACATAGTTACTCATTTAATTTTCTTGACGCAAAAGGCAATTTTTACCTTCTTCTAGCCAAATTATAGCACAAAAAAAATTCATCAGCTGTTCCTACCCTTCTGTTAAACTCAATTTCAGGGACAGTTGACGGCTCAGATGGGAGCTCGATCAATGAGTCTTTCAGTTCTGATGACTCTTCCAGTTCTGGTGAGTCTTCCATATCTCTATTTGTGTTTAATATATATATATATATACCCCTTTAAATTTGTGTTTAATTTTCATGAGTGTTTGATATACAATCAGTGAATTCCTATAAAAGAAAACAACCGCGAGGACGACAAGAGGAGGATTTGGAAAGACGCAAATGCGACACGTTAAAGGCTGCTGAAAAGAAATCTGGTACTTTGTTACATATTTTTTGGTATTATTACGCATGTATTGGGATATAACGTGTATAATAATGTACTAACATAAATAGTGAATTTTTCATAAAAACCCGTAAAAGTTTGTAACAAATACCAAAATCATACGTAATAAAGGTGTGAAGTTAAAAGAGAAGTTTTGAAAATCCATAAAGGTTGATCAAAACCATATGTAACAAATACCAAAACATACGTAATAGCGCATACAGTATGCCCCCTTAAAGACTGTCCTGAATAGTGATGCTCTACAAATTACAATACAATTGTAGTAAAAATGTATTTTTGAATAAACCACTCTCTAACCTAGTGCATTTTCTCAAAATATATCTTCATGACTCTTTCTAGATTTGTTTGTAGCTTTGGACAAGAAGCAAATTGAAGGACAGAATTCTTCTGATCTGCTTTCTGATCAAGCCTCAGCTACTAATGATAACATTAAGCCCAAGATCCAAGATGTAGATGTGGTGATGATCCGGGCAAAGCATGTACTGCATAATCATTCGATAAAGTTTAAGCTGTTTTCGCCGTATAGATTAGTTGAGTTCAAGCAAGAAGTGGCTAAAAGGCTGCCGCAAAAAGGCAAGGGTCAAAAGCTGCGTGGAGATTATACTATCCAGTATAAACATGGGGATGAATTGATTTCAATGAATTGCGATGATGACTTGCAACTTCATGTAAAATCTTCTAGAGAGGTGCGCGAGACATGCGTGGAGGTCCTGCTTATTTAAGCGTATGTCTATATATATTGGCGGTGTTTTGTAAGCATCTGATGTTGCTGCTGGCCTAATGATCTGCACTTAATATTGGCTTTGTTCCTTTCTCTTTAGATGAATTGTACGGAAATGATCGTGTAATTTCAATATATTTTATGAAAATTTGGAGTTAACTACTACTTCGTACAACCGTGGTTAAGACCGAGTATCGTTTTTTAGGGACTAAATGGCTTGAATTGCTGAGTCATGTTAAATTAATTCAATAAATTTTATTTAATTCATGAAAAGATATTTGGTTTTTGAGGACTCGAAGAATTAGATTGAACAAAATAATTAATTAAAGTGGAGAAAATCAAAGGAAGAGAAGTACTCTAGGGTTTCAAATCACCACAAGTTATGTTTGAACCAAGCTACGTTTACTATTGCCGATTAAAAAAAAATAGCTAGTTCCCAAACTTTGCAAACCCAATTGATGGGTAACTTCCCAAACTTTGCTAAGGCAGCTATATGGAGTGAGCTGCTTTGTTTGCCGTCCAACGAACGCAGTTGAACTTCAGACCGTCCAAGCGAGCGAGTTCCCGAATATCTAGAACCAGAGCAGCCACATCCCAAGGAGGAACCAGTTCCGAAACGCTGACAAGAATGACTTGTTTATTGTCAGACTCTAACCCTGAGCACTAATCATTAGACAAGCCTCCCTTATCTCAAGGAGTTCACCGTGCAAGGCCATCAACCCACTTTCCTTTCCAGTTTCGCACCACCACCGAAACTTTGCCATCACTTCCATCATTCTTGAAAGCCAAATCACAATTCGCTTTGAAAAACAAGAGATGTTCCCTTATCTCAAGGAGTTCACCAAAGAGTTTCCTTGGTAGCTGGACTGTTCTTGCAAACTCTCCACAAAGAATTCTTTGATTTTGTTGGGGACTTTTAGCTTCCAAATGGCCTTCCAAAGATTTGGGACTAGGATGGAAGGACGATTCAGGTTTTGCCATAGCTGCACTAGATTTTAGCTGGGTAGCCAAATGGTAACCAGACTTCACAGAATAAGCTCCATTGGTTTGAATAGCCTTCAACTCCGTTGGAAATACTACTAGTTTACTATTGAAATCAAATATGATCATTGCTAGAGAGCTTGCAAACCAATTTGTGCACTGGCATAAATGACTTTAATCATTATTAATGATTTTCTAATGGGATTTCAAACTTACCCATGAGGATTGCTTTTGAAAAAAAAAAAAAAAAAACCCTCAGCCATGAGGATCCAATGCACCTTTTCTCTCTTGTTAGTATTTTTTTTTTTTTTTAATTTCCTTTCCTCCCCACCACACATTCGCGCTTAACCTAAAAGCGCACAATCCTGAAAGATCCCTGGATCCCACACACATTAATGTTTTGTTCACGGTTCACCCTTTCGGCAGGAAAAGCAAAAAGCACTTTGATCGACTGAGTACTCATCAATCTTAAATTTAGCCTTAATTCACAAGGCCATCTTTGTTTTGGCTGTGTCAATTACCTCACCAGTTGAGACCCCGCCATTGAATTATGATTACCCATGACTTTTGGCAAGTGATTGGGGGTCGACTCACCTACCATGTTACCCATGGGGCACATGTCTTGATTATTAGCTATGAAACCTTTTCTGGCTATAATATATTGACTTTGTGGCAATACATTCCGGCACTGCCATCCAAACAAAGATTTCTACAACAACCAAATATGTTAAGACTCCAATGTTAGGCTAATTCATGATCTTGTTTTATTTCTTTTTTCTTAATTGGAAAAAGAAATTTTATAGATGAATATGGTTTTTTTATGCCCATTTCGTGGTAAATATTGTTGCACATCCGTATGGTAAATGTTATACTAATGTTATAACCCTGATATTTATGTTATGCCTATCTTGCAGGTCTTGGCACTTTTCAGCAAATTATGCTTCAGAAGGCCTTGCATCGCCTTTTCGCCTACATGACCCAAGCGCAAAATATTTGTGTCTTGCGTTATTTGCATTTTACTTTATTGTTCTTCGCACTTTGTATGCTTATTGGTTTGGCCGATTTCACAAAAATATGAGGCTTATTCTTTACTTGATTACGATAAATGAACGTAAATTTACATCAGGGTTATATCATTTGAAAGAAGAGGAAATGAAGCAGGGAAAAGTAGGGAAACACAATTATTGAGATTTTGAGCCATCAGTACGTAATGATCGATGTCTTGACGGTCCTTGAATACCAATGCTAAAGTTTATAGATGAAGAAGCCAGTCTGTAATTTGAACAAAAGGCCAAGTTCTTCCTAAATTATTATCCTGTTCCTTCTATTTGTTTATCTAAAAATATTTGTTACATAATTTTTTTGGTTAGATTTACGTTATTGTGGATTAATTATTTGTATCACTGGAAGGAGTTAAAAAAAATTATGACAAAAGAAATCACTAGACCAAAAAAGTTTGAAATATTTGTCTTGTTTTGGGGGGTAAATTTTCACTTACATCCTCTGAGGTTTCTAACAAGTACAGAGACTTCTCCTACATTTTTTGAAATTTCATAACCTCCCTTACTTTCCAAACTAATTTTTGTTAGCAATTTTCTGTAGGTGGGCTTACATAGATCATATAATTAGATATTGTATATTGTCGAATAAGGTTTGAGTGGTGTCGGTATTACCCATTAAGCTGTGATCATTTAATTAATGTGACAGGGTAATTGACAAATCTCTATTAGCACGTATTTGGGTTACATCACGTGTGTTAAGTGGTATGGGCTTATTGTTAAGTGTAGAGACCATTTAGGGCCCATTAGGGTTCCATCTGTTATGATTAGGGGTGAAACCGGTCCGGTTCGGTCCGGTTCGGAGGCGTTTTTTAGTGAACCGAAGAAAACCGGTTCGGGACATGTACTGAACCGAGAACCGATTTCTAGGGTCGGTTCGGTTCCGGTTTCGGTTCGGTCGGTTCTGTTCGGTTCAGACTTCGGTTCGGTTCGTCAGAGAGAGGGAGACAGACAAAAATGTAGATCTACAAATTCACACACACAAACATATACATACGTATACACAATATATACAAACGTATATACACTCATATATAAACAAACGCAGAGACAAACCCAGATCTACAAACGTAGAGACAACATAGATCTAAAAACCAGTCAACACAAACATTCGTTTTCAAAGTAATAGATCTACAGAAATTGAAGAAGAAACAAACAAGAGAGAGAGAGGAGACAGAAACTTTACATAAAAAATACATATATATACGCATATATACACGTACAGAGAGAGAGATAAACGAACAGATCGGACGATTATGGACGGTGTCGATTGAACAGATATCGGTGTCGCCTGGATTGTGTCGACTGGCGGCGTCGCCTGGATTGAGTCGATGGACGGCGTCGCCTGATGGATTGCGGTGGCATATATCGTCGCCTCTCTCTCTCTCCTCTCTCGAAAGTTTAGGTTGAAGTGGTGAAATGTTTGGAGAGAACAGGGTTAAGTGTATATATATCTAGTAGTAATAGCAGTTAAGTAATAAATATACTTTTTCACCTATCTAGTGCAAGTTAGAGCCAGCACGGTTGGCAAGTGTTTCGTCCGCCTTGGAAGAGGTTGAGAGATCGATCCCTGCCCTTTCTTTTTTTCCAAGGCATAAGCACTATATATGTAATACCGGTTCGGTCCGGTTCGGTTCATCTAAAAAATCTTCCGAACCGGATTTCAAAATTTTAAATTATCATGAACCGGACCGAACCGATTAAATAAAAGAACCGAAAAAAATCACCGGTTCGGTCCGGTTCAGCGGTTCGGTTCGGTTCATCGGTTTATATTTTCACCCCTAGTTATGATGGGCTATGATGGAACCAAGGCTTATAAATATGTGGTTAAGTCCCCACTCCAAACCCTAATCTCTTTTCTCATACCATCCCATCGAGTGTGAGACTAAGGTCAAGATCAAGAGTAGGGCTTTGAAGGTGGAAGACAAACAACCACACACACAAGGTTTTCATCCTCCATGGCGTCAGGTACGCATTCCCTATTATTTTCTTCAATGGTTTGATATGAGTTCTTGGGTTTAGGGTTTCTTATGAAATCCTACAAGTGGTATCAGAGCCTCTTGTCAGATTATTGAGGAAAATATAAAAGTCTGTTTCCCTTGATTATAGAAACAAGTCGGTTATTAACTGATAACGATATTTCAGTTGCGTTAAGAATAAAATCGGCATTATAGTATTTTATTCTTTGTTCTTGCGATCAGCCATTTATTACCAATAGTTTCCGGATTGGGTATATATTGATCTGAGGATAAACAAACAGAAATCGTTTTTTTTTTTTCCTGTTTGATTTGATAAACTCCACAATTATTTGATCAGGCACGTGGATATAGTATCATTGGGAAAATAATAATAATAATAATAATAATAATAACAATAAAGTTTGAATTTGATCAATTTTCCGATTTAAAGAACAAGTATTGATTCTGGTTATCATTACCTTGCACGTGCACATTGACTTGATGGTTTTCGATTCAGAGTCGATGTAGTATATCATATGTATTTTTTTTTTATTCAGCTATGGTGAACAACGGAAAAACCTATGGGCAATCAAGTTCTGCCACCAACAGGGTTTTGCAATCAGATTTGACCATTAATTGGTTTTGGGACCATTTATTTTATGTGATCATGTGTTTGATCTATTTACAAACCCGACTGCAATTTTTGTTTTTTCAATAACCGATTACAGCCTTGCGGGTCTAGTAGTTGTTATTACTTGTTTTCATAATCGATTAAGGTTTATTAAGTTGGGGCATAAAGATTATTTCGTAGTCCATACCTAGGGTTTAGGAGAATTAAAATAATATGCCGCCAAAGTGGCTCTATTATGGAGATTTTCTTAAACTCAAAGGTAAAAGTTTTGGATTACATAAATTTACGTTTAAATCCATGCGGGTAATGATCGGCCCAAAGGAAGGTTATTATTTGGCTGGATTTTAAACGGTATAAGGTAGTTAATTTTTTGAATAATATAATTTTTAGAATTTACCTATGCGTTCAAAAGTTGGCCCAAAGGAAGGCTTTTGATGGCCAGGTCTAATTTTGTATTATTCATGTTAACTAGCCTTATTTATTTTTGAGAAGACCACTTGCATGTTATAATTACTGTCCAAAGACTTAGTTATGATGATGCGTTAGGTTTCTTGACAGGGCCCACCACTAAAGACATAATGTTTGGTTTTTACTTTATGTCTACTTGCCTAAATTGTTTGCCCCTACAATTAGACCAATTTTTGCATGATAATTATAATCAAGTTTTTATTTTTGTCATTGCATTATTGATATTTGTTAATCGTGAGCTTCTCTTTTGTATTGTTATAGTGAATACATCTTCTATATCTGTCATCAATTTGAACAACATTCCAACATATTCTCTTGGTTATTTGGGCACTAAGAAAAGCAAATTCGATCATAAGGGTAAGGGAATTTCATATACTGGGACTTCACAGACAAATGTGCAACAGAATCAAGATACAGTTATTCCTTGTTTCTTTTGCAAAAGGGCTGATGGTCATGTGAAGAAAGATTGTCCCAAATATCATAAGTGGCTCGCAAATAAAGATAAACAATTTAGTTTTGTTTGCTTTGAATTTAATTTAGCTGAAGTACCACCCAACACTTGGTGGATAGATATGGGTGCCACTATTCACATAAGTGTGTCTATGAATGGTTGTCTAAGGAGCCGAACACCCAGTGATGCCGAAAGGTTTATTTATATGGGGGATGGCAATAAAGTTCGTGTTGAGGCAATTGGAGTCTATAGACTTAAATTAGAATCTGGTTTTTATTTGGATCTGGATGAGACTGTTTATGTACCGTCATTTAGACGGAATTTAATTTCTGTTTCCTGTTTGGCGAATCCGGTTATACTTGTTCATTTGGTAACAGAGGTTTCAGTCTTTTCCAAAATTCAAATATTATTGGTACTGGATCTCTAGTTGATAGTCTATACAGGTTAGACTTGGATGCTTCACACTTAAAGTTTAATGAAACTTTACATGTTGACAACTATGGTACAAAGCGAAAATTAATTAATGAGAACTCCTCTGTGTTGTGGCACAAGCGTTTGGGACATATCTCCAAAGAGAGAATTGAAAGGCTTGTGTTAAGTGGAATTCTTGATCCTCTTGATTTTTCAGATTTCAAAATCTGTGTTGAATGCATAAAGGGGAAGCAAATAAACATAAGGAAATTTGGTGCCAAAAGGAGTTTAGACATTTTAGAAGTGATACATACCGATATTTGTGGTCCATTCCCTACGGCTTCTTGGAATGGTCAACGGTATTTTATCACTTTTACAGATGACTATTCTCGTTATGGGTATTTATACTTGATACATGAAAAATCACAGGCACTGGACGTATTTAAGGCCTATAAAGCAGAAGTTGAAAATCAACTTAATAAGAAAATTAAGGCTGTTAGATCCGATCGTGGTGGTGAATACTACGGTCGATATGACGGATCAGGCGAACAACGTCCAGGACCTTTTGCGAGATACTTGGAAGAATGTGGGATCGTACCTCAATACACCATGCCAGGGACGCCACGTCAAAATGGTGTATCTGAGAGACGAAACTGGACCCTTAAGGATATGGTCAGAAGCATGATAAGCAATTCCTCTTTACCTGATTCCCTTTGGGGAGAAGCCTTAAAGACTGCAATTTATATTTTAAATCGAGTACCAAGTAAAGCAGTAGCTAAAACCCCATACGAGTTGTGGACTAGAAAGAAGCCTAGTCTTAGGCATTTCCATGTCTGGGGTTGTCCAACTGAGGCTAGGCCTTATAGGCCCAATGAAAGAAAATTGGACTCAAGAACAGTTAGTTGCTATTTTGTTGGATACTCTGAAAGGTCAAGAGGTTTTAAATTTTATTGTCCTTCCACAAATACCATAATTGAGACAGATAATGCCAAATTTATTGAGGATGTTGAAAGTAGTGGGAGTGCACAAACAAGAAATTTTTTATTTGAAGAGGAACAAGTTGAGATTCCTATAATTCCAATTGAGACAGTTGAGGTGGTTACACCTGTACTTGTACAGGATGCGGATGCAAACCACCAAACTGATCATTTGTTGCCTCCTACTAATACAGAAGAACCACAACAAACTCAAGTAGAGGTGCCACTAAGGAGATCTAATAGGGAGAGGAGATCAGCGATTCCTAATGATTATATGGTTTATCTCCAAGAACATGAGTTTGATATAGGATTGGAAGACGACCCCATATCTTTCAATCAAGCCAAACAAAGTGTTAACTCCCCAAAATGGATGAATGCCGTATTGGATGAGTTAAAGTCCATGAGTGACAACGACGTTTGGGATCTTGTCGAATTGCCTAAAGGTATCAAGCCTGTTGGTTGTAAATGGATATTTAAAACCAAGCGGGACTCGAAAGGCAATATCGAAAGATATAAGGCATGACTTGTTGCTAAAGGCTTTACTCAAAAGGAAGGCATTGACTATAAAGAGACTTTCTCTCCAGTATCATCGAAAGACTCTTTTAGGATTGTTATGGCACTTGTGGCTCATTATGATTTAGAGCTTCACCAAATGGATGTAAAGACTGCGTTTCTCAACGGTGACGTTGAAGAAACCATATATATGGTGCAACCAGAAGGTTTTGAGACTAAAGGATCAGAACATTTGGTTTGCAAATTAAAGAAATCCATTTATGGCTTAAAGCAGGCATCCCGTCAATGGTACCGAAAGTTTGACCAAATAATTTCCTCTTTTGGTTTTAAGGAAAATGCTATGGATCAATGTGTTTATCTTAAGATCAGTGGGAGCAAATTTATTTTTCTAGTTTTATATGTCGATGATATCTTACTGGCAAGCAGCGATATAGGCTTATTGCATGAAACTAAGAAATTTCTTTCAAATAATTTTGAAATGAAAGATCTTGGTGATGCATCTTTTGTGATAGACATACAGATTCATCGTGACAGATCACGTGGTATAATTGGCTTATCACAAAAGACATATATCGATAAGGTGCTCAGTAGATTCGGCATACAAAATTGTGCACCATGTGATGCACCAATTGCGAAGGGTGATAAAATGAGTTTGCTCCAATGCCCAAAGAACGACTTGGAAAGGAAACAAATGGAGAACATCCCTTATGCGTCAGCAGTAGGGAGTCTTATGTATGCTCTAGTTTGTACACGTCCGGATATTGCGTACGCAGTTGGAATGCTTGGCAGATATTTAAGTAATCCAGGCATGGATCACTGGAAAGCAGCTAAGCGAGTTATGCGATACTTGCAAAGGACAAAAGATTATATGCTCACATATAGGAGGTCTGAACATTTGGAGATCATTGGATATTCAGACTCTGATTTTGCTGGTTGCCTCGATAGTAGGAGATCCACTTCTGGTTATGTTTTCATGTTTGCTGGAGGAGCTGTGTCATGGAAAAGTGTCATGCAGACACTCATAGCTTTATCTACCATGGAAGCTGAATTTATAGCTTGCTATGAGGCATCAAATCAAGCGATATGGTTGCGGAATTTTATCTCGGGGCTTCATATTGTGGATAATATTGAGAAGCCACTTAGGATTTATTGTGATAATAAAGCCGCTGAATTGTATTGCAAGAATGACAAGAGTTCGTCAAAATCAAAGCATATTGACATCAAGTTTCTTGTCGTTAAGGAAAGAGTTCAGAATCATCTTATGTCAATTGAGTACATTAGCACAGAACTCATGATTGCGGATCCGCTTACTAAAGGCTTACCACCTAAAGTGTTTAAAGAGCATGTAGCTCATACAGGAGTGGTTAGTTCTTGTGAAGTATTTGATTAGTGGGAGTTGTGCTACTCATATTATTAATTATTTGACTTTTGTGGTGATCACTTTTGGTTTATTGATGATTTTGAAATAAAGTTGCATATTTTCAAATTGTGGTATATACATGAAGTTTTGAATATATGCGTGACTCAGGAACTCTGTTGAGTTATAAGGTTGGACTAGTTGGAAATAGGCATGCTAAAGGATCACATTTGCATGAAATTTCCATGCTACACTTCCGTACTTGATCTATGTCATTGAATACATAGATATTTGTGACCATGGATGGGTCCTGTCATGATAAATATGGCAAAGGCCGCTATGATCCTATATTTGTGTTTTTGATGGACCAGATTGTTTGAGATGACACTTATAAATTTCGACAATAAAAGTTTGAGCGCTCCTAAAGTTTACAATGTCTAATATCTGGATGACCTATGTGGCCAAGTGGGAGATTGTTAGCAATTTTTTGTAGGTGGGCCTACATAGATCATATAATTAGATATTGTATATTGTCGAATAAGGTTTGAGTGGTGTCGGTATTACCCATTAAGCTGTGATCATTTAATTAATATGACAGGGTAATTGACAAATCTCTATTAGCACGTATTTGGGTTACATCACGTGTGTTAAGTGGTACGGGCTTATTGTTAAGTGTAGAGACCATTTAGGGCCCATTAGGGTTCCATTTGTTATGATGGGCTATGATGGAATCAAGGCCTATAAATATGTGGTTAAGTCTGCACTCCAAACCCTAATCTCTTTTCTCATACCATCCCATCGAGTGTGAGACTAAGGTCAAGATCAAGAGTAGGGCTTTGGAGGTGGAAGACAAACAACCACACACACAAGGTTTTCATCCTCCATGGCGTCAGGTACGCATTCCCTATTATTTTCTTCAATGGTTTGACATGAGTTCTTGGGTTTAGGGTTTCTTATGAAATCCTACAATTTTCAGATTCTCCCCTGCTGTTACTTTAAGGCTAACAATATTAACTTTTTTTGTGAAAGGATTGTAGTACCCCAAGTATATATTCTCCTTCATAAAAAAAAAAAAAACCTTTCAACAAAATAGAGTTGAAAAAGTTTTCTGAAAAAATTAAACCGTTTTTCATTTTTAAAAACAACTTTTAAACAAAAAGTATTGAAGAGAATTTTTTTCAAAAAAGCTACTTTTTAAATTTTTTGCAGTTTTTCCTCCAAAAAATTTTACTTTACTTACGACGAATACTGGAAGGTACTTACCACAAAATAACTGAATACTTTTTTTTTTTGAACACGGAGAGATATCCCAAATATGTTAGCACCCCACACCGCGATTACTTACAAAAAGCGAATACTTACCACAAAATATTACCAATTGGTCAATCTGGTAGTAGGTCACCAACTTTGAGTGGGAAATACCTTATTTTTTGGGTTTTATAAAACCACACCATTTTTTACTTAATACACTCCAACTATTGTCATTTACCTAAACTATCGTCTAGTTGGCAACATTTAAAAATGAGGTGAAGATATAAATATTTTTTATAAAAATTCAACCGGATTCAACTGGTAGGTGGAGAGAGGGAGGAGAGTTGCCTCAACCAATGGTTGGAATGAATGCCCCACGCACACCTTTTTGTTTGGGTTGGCCGTGAATGGCGCTGCATTGTTTTGTTTTGTTCTGGCCTCAGGGGCCACTCTTTAGATTCCATTACCGAAACAACAAAAGAATAGTTCAATATAACCTTCTTTTTTTTTTTCAATCTCAGATGGGTTTTTATTTTGCTCAGGTACCATATCTCTGTGTAATTTTTTTAATTTTTTTTTTTCTGAATGGATTTATGCTGTTTCTCATGAATCAAGTAAAAATAACACAAGCATTTTTTTAATCTGGTATATTTTTTTTTGGTTGATCCGGTATTTTTGATGTGGTAGTTTAACTCCGTTGTCTCTCTCGATCCGTAATTTCTTTTAGTTCATGGCTGCCGGCAATCTCTCACAGGCTCACAGCGGCTCCGGCCACCTCTTCTCACCCCGAGTGAAGAAGACACAAGGGTATTGGGGGTGTGGGAGGGGGTAGCACGGTCATTTGCGAATCCGGTCTAAATATGGACAGGGTATATTTATGCTGGGCTGAGGGTCCATAAACATGGCCGGCCACATAGTAGATTGGCGAACTATGGAAGAAAAAAAAAATCCGCAAACTTGGGACAAATTTTTTTGTGAAATCGTGCTCTAGTCCGCTGAGCGACACCCGAATCTCAAGTTTAGAGAAGCTGCCTCCAAGCATTTCATTCCAAGATCTGGTCGTCCATCACTCCTTCCGGAGGGTAACATTCTTTTCTACTAAAAAATTAGATGGTACTATTAAAGGATGATATTTAATTTTTTAGGACCAGAGAACATGAACATGTAGCAAGAGGAGATGCTGGTTCAGTCCTAGGGTTTCACTTAAAAGAGAAATGGCAAATGAAAGATCCCATGCTTCCTGCAGAAGTGCTGCAGGCTATATACCTAAACTATGGAAACGAAGGCATACTGGCATCTGAAATTCAAGAGCAAAAGCTGAGGACAGCAAAATTACAAAATTACAAGAAAAGTTCTTATGACTTGATTTGTAAAACAAGTACGAGCAAGAAACACACCAAATTTTCTTGCCTGGAAATGTTAAAAGACAACTATATATGCGATCGATCATACACAACTGAAAATAAAAATAAGCAATTCTATAGATATATACTAGATACGTTTGACCACCTTTAGTACGATCGGAGAACGAATTGCATGACGTAAACAATATTCTAAATTACTAGTGCTGCGTATGGAAAGGTCATGTTCTCCATCAAAGTACTTGATATCATAAGTTCCAACCTCAAGTTCCAAACTATCCTTTATATGCTTTTGCAACAGTCCTAGTTCTACTTTCGAAGGAAGATCGAATGGTATTTTTTCCCCTCTGTAATCCACATATATGGGCACACGCTGAGGGAAAGATTTGCTCCGTCGAAAATCGGTCCATTTCTTATAACCTGTGAGATCCGGAAGACGACGTTTCAATGTACATACGCTAACTGCAAAAAACAAGATTAATTCAGACAAGAATAAAGCTAGGAATTCGTTCGGGAGAGACTAACACATGAACTTTTATAATAAAAACTCTTGCACTTTGTCGAGTTTTAATAAATTTTTGTTGCCGATAAAAAAAAAAACTCTTGCACTTTCATTACTGTACACTATTTCCTTTCGTATGGAATACCTTAAGCAAAATGATATCGTTCTTGTTTTAGTTACCAAAATACTCATGAACTTATATTTAATTGTACCTTACAAAAAATTAAGATAAATTTTTAAGGAGCAACGTAAAATTTTGCACTGAAACCAATCTTAAACACCAATTAATTTTCGGTTTCTATTGTAACTATATAAACTGAGTATAATAATTTACTGGAAATTACCAAATACAGAAAATGCTGATGAGAACAATAAGCGAATAATAAATATATGAATTTTGAGAAAATGCACTAGGTTGATACTTGATAGCGTTCAACCTTTTTTACAACAATTTTATTGCAATTTGTAGAGCATTGCTTTCCATATTTGTAATTATTTAAATTGTATGCGTACCATAATGCGACTGAGAACAATAAGAGAACGATAAATTTATTTTGAGAAAATGTAAGGCTGTTATTTTTTATGCCAAAATTTATGAAACCTCTTTACAATATTTCTATTGTAGGGCGCGCATTGCTATCTATATTTTTATTTTCTGAAATTGTAAGCTTACACTTTACCCTTGAGTTCATCTTTAACATCCTCCAGCGTGCGACCTTTGCAATTCAGCAAGTCCTCTTTAGTAATTTGTATCATAGGTCGTCCTCCAGTGTTTTTCCTTTTTTGTGGAATTTCCACAGCTCCAAATCTACTGTTGTCACTTTGAACACCATTACCTTCCATTAATAAAGAATCTAGGTCATTCATCCACTTTTGCAACTCCGGACTGCACTCCAGGCCTTCCGAAGTATCTTGTAGTATTAAAGCAAAGTTGCAATCATTATAGAGGTATTAAATTGATGAGTTACACAATGAAGTTACGCAAATAAGACTTCTTTAATTGGATTTTGCAGTACTCTAAGTACCCCATTAATATAGATCAATCCGTACCAAAAACAAAGATGAAACTAAGTTAACAAGAAAATTAATGCGCAGAGAGAGAGAGAGAGAGAGAGAGAGAGAGAGAGAGAGAGAGAGAGAGAGATCCAACTATCCAAGACTCACCATTATTGAGCAGAAGCGAAGAAAGTGAGTTTTGATCAAACAGGACATCCAACCGATCGAAGCCGCTACCTGTCCATGAAACTGAGTTTAACATTCACGGAAGCTACTGAATCTTTAGTACAGTAGTACGTTTCTACAGCACACAATCAATAAGCTTTTTTGTTCTATAATTTTTTTGAAGAATTAATTTTTGCCTTTTGATTTTTACTGAAATATTGTTGAATTTGTGTATAATAGTTGCTAGCACCTAACTAAAATCCTAGCTTCGTCACTTGAGTGAGAGATTGAAGACTCACCGGCATTAATCGGATGCAGGTTAGACCCATATTGGTCGTTGATCTCAAAATCTGGCACACATCGGAATCATATGTTCATGAAAATCAGTACAATTTTAAACTTAAAGACAACCGTAAATTGAGGGTAACATCTATGCACATCAATCACCTAAGTGATACCATAGAACTGATAGAAATAGCACAAATGAACCAAAATATGCGTAACAAATCAACCCATAAACTGCTTAAGCATTGAACTATAAGATTCGCAACGTAACATAAATATACACAACTTCAAAATAGTACACACTCATTCACTATTACACCCCAAAAAAATACTAAGTAACACAAGCCAAAAATACGTAACATTTCTGCCCTTACACAAAAAACTAACTTGTCAGAAGCATAATGGAACAAAACAGTTATCGATCAAATATGGACTGTATGAGGGAGAAACTGGGGAGAGATCCAAGACTCACCGGAATCCGGAGGCAGAGTGAACCCGCCGTGTTGATTTATCTCTGCATCCAAAGCATACGTTGATGAAAATGAGTATTGACAAAAACAAATTCAAAGAGAGAGAGAGAGAGAGAGAAGTTACAGACCGGAAAGAAGATGCGAAGGAAGCCTGGTTGGATCGATCTCGAAATCCCATCCATTCAAGATGGCATCTGTCTATGAAATTAAGTTTAACAGTAGTGGCAGCCATAGAAAATTTACTACTTTTACTTGTGCACACAATCCATAAGCTCTTGTGGTATAATTTTGCTGAAGAAGTATTGCCTTATGTTAGGTGGGAGCAACTATTGCCTTACTCTTTTTATCGATGAAAGATAGTTGACTTTGTGTATAGTCGTTCCTCCCACCTAACTAAAGTTTTAGCCCCGCGGCTTAAGGGACAGATCGAAGACTCACCGGATTCGGGAGGATCTATAGTTCGATCCCCGAATCCGGCTCATCGGAATCATATATTCATGAAAATTTAGTATGCCAAAAGCCCAAAGTCAAAGGTAGGTGAACTGCACACACACACACACACACACACACACACACACACACACACACACAGAGAGAGAGAGAGAGAGAGAGAGAGAGAGAGAGCTCACCGGAAAAATCCTGGTAACAATGAGGGCCTCCTGAGTAAGTAGTGTTGTGAATAGCAGAATACGGAATCTCTCCTGCCATTTTACGAGTACTGAAATTGAAGGGTTCACTCACTAGAGGGCAAACGGGTCTGGGCCAAACAGGTAAGGTTCATGTTCCATTTTATAGAGGAGTTGTAATGTATTACAACCATTCAAACCAACAAAAAAGGGTCAGACATAAAATAAACATGATAAAGTAGGAAGGAAGGTTCATGAACGTCCAATAAGCCTCTTCAATAATTATGGGGTAGGTTTGCTTGTAGAAAGGGTCAAAACGATCAAAACAAAAGAGTCTGAGTCAGAGCAATAAGAAAATGTACCATTGATCATTGCTTTGTCTCTCTTTCCAGTTCAAAAAAAAAAAAAAAAAATGTACCATTTGATTGAGGAATCAGCTCAAAACCCTCAAAACGATCAAAACAAAAGAGTCAGAGTCAGAGCAATCAAAAAGTGTACCGTTGATTGAGGAATTGTTGCCACTTTTTCTACTGGAATGCAATTTCCCCAAAAAAATAAATTTGACCAACACTTTTTGTTTTTAGTTTATAAAAATAGTTCTTCGTTTTCCAACCAAATGTTTAGAATCAAAACATTTGAATCTGTCAAAATATAATTTACATCTAATTTTTACAAGTCAGCTATTGAATCCAATAAACACAATAAAAATCAAATTTCAAAAGTTCAATGAAAAATAGGTAGATGAACAAGAACATCAATTAAATTAAATTATATTTAAAAATAAATATTCAAGTATGGAATTTCATCATATTCCCAGAACTAATTTTGCCTAAAATATCTAAAAATAACTATAAATAGTAAACAAAAAAACTGAAGTCATTACGTAGAAAATAAACTCTCTTTAGTAATGACAAAAAGAATACAACAAAAGAAAGAGTTGGTGAACAATCCATTTCTTTACTTTTTTTAACATAGTCGATGATCAACAATCTGTTTGACCCTGGAAAAAATATGACATTAACCAAAAAAATGGGTATAAATGAAAAGTTTGCCTACTCTCTCACTCCCCATTGTTATGTACCACAAAACTTTTTCAGCGAACCCACCCATCATCTACTTCCACACACACAAAAACCTTAATTCAATTTAATATTTTAATATCAAAAACCTTAATTCTTTGAAAATATAATGAGCATAATCACTAAAGCACGCACATTACAAAAAAATTGAGTTTTAGTAACAACAATGTGTCACTAAAAAGTGTATTGCTAAAGGGTATTCAATGACAATTTTTTGCACTAAGTTGTCATTGAATACCCTGTAGCAGCACACTTTTAGAGACAAGCTAGTGACAAAATTATTGTCACTAAAGATCAATTTTTTTTCTAGTGATTCCAAACATATGTAGAAGTGCATAGCATATCTAGTAAGGGCTCTCTTATATAAGCTACGATGCGGGATTTTTTTGTTTCGGAATCGAATTTCGACGATCCGAACCGTCAGATGTATTTAAAACATGTTTTTAAGGTCCAACACAAGGATTCGTGAGCAATTTTTGATAAAAACGTACAAATACATTTTTATCGAAAAATGCTCGGATTAAGCCCTTTCCGGGTTTTTTTTTTTTTTTTTGACAAAATCTCGCGGTGGACCCTAAAAATATGTTTTAAACACATCTAACGGTTTGGATCATCGAAATTGGATCTCGAACAAAAAATCCCGCGTAAAAAGTAAGTGAGTCCTTATTGGATATTTGTTGTATAGAAGTGCATACATAAACTTTTAATTTGGGGTATGACTCTTGTATAACCACAGGTTGTGAGGGAGAATATTGAAATAGAGAGAAGTGAGATTGAGAATAAAGTATACAAATTTAGAGGTTATTTACCTGCTGGAAAGAAAAGAGAGAGAAAGAGTTGGAGAAAGAGAGAACTGATGGTGGAAAAATGGCCCACGCTTTGAACCATACAGTGACGGTGGACATCATTATTACATGATCATTATTATCCTTCTCTTTTTCACTATTTAACACATGCACGGGCCATTTTTGGATTAAGCTGTTTTTTTTTTTTTTTGATTAACTTAAAAATTAAGTTCTACTCAAATAACTAACATGATCATGGAAGTGGAGCTCAGTTTGATCAACTTCACACAGAATGAATAATGTTCATCTATTTTTTAATGTACAAATAAATCGCATCTCGAGAACACTAATTAAGGCTATACATATTTGTGCCGCCAAAGTAAATGAATTGTTAGCACTTTTAGAGTCATATCATAGCCTAATTAAAACAATACAACACTTCGTAATTGTACCAACTAGCCATAACATAAATTTCCTGGTTATAACATTAGTATAACATTTACCATATGGATGTGCAATGATTACCACGAAATGGGCATAAATTTTTTTTTAAGAAAAGGACCATGCTCATCTATAAAATTTCTTTCACCGATTAAGGGGGAAAACAAAGGACCAAGAATTAGCCTAACATTGGAGTCATAACATTTTTGGTTGTGGTACAGGTGACTAGGTGAGCAAACAACCGATGGTCCGACCTAACCCAAGAGTCCACGGTCGGTTTCAAAGTCACGAATGGTCAGGATTAAGTGTTAATTGTGGTAAAAGTTCAGTTTTTCAAGTTAATTAGTAAAAAATTTATCCATCTAAAGCGACCCAACCAACCTATTTATAAAGCATAGAAAAATATTTACGGTCCATGAAAAGAAGCCAAAATTCGTCCCAGAAAGTGAGGTGGCTTCAAACTCACCTATGAGGGTCCCACGCACATTTTTTCTTTCCTTTTTAGTAATTTTTATTTCCTTTTTAATTTCTTTCCTCTCTACCGCATCTGGTTTATCAGTGAAATGCCCCCATGTTCCCTATTTGACGTTGCCACCTTAAATTTTCCCTTCTTGCACAAGCTCATCACCAGCCATCAAAAGGCGTGCGTGGGACCCAGAGATCTATCAGTGGTTTACGGAAGATTTTGCTCCTTGGTGCAAATGTATGTGGTGTGAGGAGAAGAGGTGCATTGGATCCTCATGGGTCAGTTGCGAATGGGGGGGATGGATGCTGTCCCGAGCACGGCCGTCCGTGCTCAGCGATGAACGACTCAAATTTAATTGATAGTGGACGGTTCGGATTTGTTTGGACAAGACATAATCTCAGCCGCCCATGGCTGAGATTGGACAACATGGATGTTGTCCCCTAAAGGGACAGCACCCACCCCGGAGTTGGAAATGCGTTCAGTCTATTTACCCACCAATTTTTTTTCACTTGTCCTATCCTTTTACTTCATGGGACAAGATCACCCTCGGAGTGAACGTTACGCCCACTTTAATCGGTGAAAAAGGTGTAAAGTTCATCAAAAATTAATTTTATCATTATCAAAAAGTATGTATTGATTTTGTAGATCGACCTCATACATTTTTCATTCTTCGGAATGAGTATAACGTTCACTCTAGTTCAGTGAGGGCGATTATGAGATTACACCTTATCCTTCTGTACCCTCGCCCCACAGCCCAAGGGCCACGGCACACACATACCCACTCTCTCTCTCACACACATTTTCAGTGAGAAATTGAGAATTGCATTGCTGAAATAATCTCAGTACATGATTATAAGTAGTACAAAGAAAGATCTATACATGATCCTACTGTTTTGTGCTAGAGGTCAAAACGTGCGTGCTAGGTGTTGCTCGAGGTTGATGCAATGCTGGAATCCTCCGCATATCATATCTTTTTTTAATAACCAGATGTCCGGGTAGCATATCATATCATCTAATAACACGGGACCGGAGTGGATGTTGTGCACCATCCGAGCCGTCCGCTCGGCGATTCAGTGGTCCAAATTTTATCTCGATTGTGCGACATCCGAGTCTTTCATTACAAGATGAAACCTGGACCATTAAATCACCTAACGGACGACTCGGATGATACACAACATGTTATGCACCCTGCACAGCACCAACCTGGCTCCCCTTTAACAAATGCACGGCCCACCATGCCTTCTAAAACACTTGTTGTAATTTGTAAACTATTTTAGCATATGTAAGGAAGATTAGCATGGTACGGCTCTTCTCTTCATTCTTCACTGATATAGAACACCACAATTAAAAACAACTACTAATAGAATTCAAACAGACGCATGTTTTGGAATGCTCAATAGCTTTCTTTCTAAAATCACAAATCATAAGAAATTTGACCGGTTTAGATTTTCAATGAATTAATCCATCCACCACATACCATGGGAATCAAAAGGTTCTCTCTACCGTTCAAAGGGATTAACGTTGCTATTTCCTACGGTTCAAAAGGTTCTCTACATGTTCAAACGGTCTCTACAATTCAGAGGGTTCAAAGGGATTATGATGGGAATCAAGACTCTCCCTACGGTTCAAACGGATTACCGCTACTTTATAACAATTGAACGAATAGACAAATTGAACAAATGGACAAACATATATTCTCTCTCATGAAGAAAATAACATTTTATTCATCATTTACATAGTTCAATCATATCCCGTACACCGACATAATTGTACTTAACTTGAATTACAAGTGTAGCCGTCTCCAGTATCACCACAAAACTGGATAAAAATTGCCATTGCTGCACCAAGTAAGATCCATGTAAGTTTTTGCCATGCATAATACATATTGAAAGTTGGCTCAGCAATCATGGTCTTCACGGGTCTTATACAACACTATCATCACAGCCAACAAAATGGAACTGAATTACAATTAAAACTGGAAAGTGCAACTGAAACTGGAAAGTGGATACTGAATTTGACTAGTACCTCTTGCACAAAACTGTAACAAGAAGTGTTTCTGCTACAGCTACACTCAAATGGCAGGGAATACCTCTGCCTGAACTTTCTCAACTAGGAAACACACTTCTATTCTTCTGTTTCTCACCATTAACGCCTTTTTGACATCTACGCAATGCTTAGCTCAAAAACCAGAAGTTCTTTGGTTACATACCTCAGTATCAACCTCTTTGTGGTTTCCATGATTTCTTCCATTTACCAAGATTTTGCCGTTCCAAATGAGTTATGACCCTTGATATCAATTTGTGATCAAATAAAGACTAGGCATGATCATGTACCGAAACCAAAGACTATGCAACGTGCTTCTAAAGAAAATCTCGATAATTTAGGCGAATCGGCTTGGGGAAGTGCTTCATGAGTTACTGGGTCCCCATCAGTCGGCTTTCATTAAAGGCAGGAACATCAGTGAAAACATTCTTCTGCCTCACGAGCTGGTCCGTAACTTTCATAGAGACAAAGGAACTCCTAAGTTTTACACCAAGTTAGCATGATACAACAGCAGAGGCAAGAATACGAGTGGGGGAAAATAAATAAGAGCATAAATTCCTCAATTTTTACCAACTATTGTACCCGCAAAAGGAGAAAAAAATCATCAAGTGCAGATCATTATGGCAGCAGAACCATCAAATGCTTACAATACAAAAACACAGACAATGCATACCCATGCTTAGTAGGATTTAAGTTGGTAATTGGCTGCTTTACCTCTAGAAGTACCACAATCTAAGTGCTGCCTAGAGATCGAGAAGTGCACAAAAACAGTTGTAAGTCCTCATCGCAAGCTATTAAAATCTTATCATCTTCCTCATCTTCATACACGACATGATAAGTTCCAGCCTCCAGATTCTTCAGCCTTTTAGCCACTTCTTCGTGCAACTGTACTAATCGAGACGACAAAGACAACATAAACTTTATGATATAACCACCCCCATATGCCTTGATGGCCACCATATTTGCATTGTGGAACCCTGGAATTAAAGGGAGCTTACACACCAGCACCTTGAGTTCCTGAAAGAAGCAAAGTTCATCTGATGACTAATGGGAAATTCATGGAAAGTTACAATCCCAACCGCAGAATAGTGCACCTACACGCCTGCATCGACGTTGTTTTTTGACTGGAAGCGAGAGCTAACTATCAAGACTTTGGACTATCCGGACACATACTTACGTGCGCTGAACTTATTCTTTTTTTATAATGATCAAGGTTCTGAAAGTCGCTAAGGCCCTAGTCAAAGCAGCCGAGGACAGCCTAGTGCCTAGGCCGATTAATCGACACCTAGAGATTAGTCTGATTTTCCTTTTTCTTATTTTTCGAAAATATTCTCCTCCCCCCTCCCTAAGTTTTGAGTAAGTAGAACAAAACATTCAATAACATCCAAATAGAGCTATTGATAGTTTGATACTAGCCCCACACATACAATTTATGATGTTATATGTCAAGTTATGGGGGGGAGAGACAAGTGACCAGCGGGGGAGATCGATTTGGTATTTTTTTTCAACTGGATCGGTTAGCCGATTCGGTATTTAGGTTAGAAATTTGATTGTGTATACTAGACTGGATATGTATATACCATAACAAAACTAAACAAAAACCCTTGTACTATATTCCTACGACGGTTGAACCCTTAAATTTTAAAAATCACGCACTTAACCCCGATTAATTCCACCGAGCCGCCTTATCGTCTGATTAATCACGCCTAGCCGCCAAATCACGCCTAGTGACTAGCCGATTAATCCCGCCTAGCCACCTAATCGTCCGATTAATCCCGCCTAGCTGCCCAATCCCGCCGGCGCCTAGTCGCTTAGTCGCCGACTGATCTTGCCTAGCGGTTAACTAATCAGCCCAGTGCCTAATTCAACACCTAGACCATTAATCGAGGTGGCCGGGCACCGCCTAGTCCGACTTTTAGAACACTGATAATAATACTTGTGAGAACATATAACTTCCAGACATAATACAAGGGGGAAAAATCCAGATTTAACATTGCCCCAGGGTTTGCGACTTACTTGCATTTCACAGTGCATAAATCCATGACCAGGCTCCTGCAGGAGTTTGAGAAAAACATAAACAGTCAGAGTAAAGCAAAGTAAAAAAATAAAAATACGTCCATACATGTGATATCAGCTTGTACAACATTCGCATCATAGAAACACCAGCCTATGAGGAAATGATCTTGGGTATTTTGCGAGGCAGCATTCAAACAATTAATATCTTCTTCGAAAGAACACAAACTTCTGACAAATAAGAGTTTGCTACCTTAACTGAAATTCAAGGGAGACTCTTAGGTTACTTACGTGTTGCAATGTTCATTGTCCACTTCTTTACAATTTTGCATTGCAGTTGCCTATTTGGTGAACTACTCTCTTGTCAAAGGAAAGACCTAGGTTCATGCTCATAGGAGATGCATGACTTTTTAGTATTATGTTTTAAAAGTTTCTTCATTCCGTAAGACAACCATGTACCCCAACACAGGTGGATTACTATCCAAAGCACCGCCTAAATAGGTGGATTATTAACAAACCTGAAAAATAGCATGCAGGAGGTTGAGGAGAGATTTTCCATGCCAAGCAGAAGGCTTGAAAATCATTGACAGGTGTGGCGGAAAAGTATAAAAACTGGCAGCGCCCAACATCCACCAACGGCACAGCCTAAAGCAAGGTCGAGTTGTGGATACTCTTGAAGAGAGCAATACTTTGCATCCGGAGTGGATTCGGGGAATTTAAGCAGGAACACATGCCCAGGAACTCCTAGTTGTTCTTCTCCACTCACTGCATCTGCATAGAAGAAGTTACATTTCCTACACATCCTCATCCTATACTCAGCCACTGCGTGTTAGATGGTGTACGGTGTACCAATAGCAAAAGGTTGGTTTTGAGTTGTGAGCGAAGTCGGCCCTTCCAATGTTTTTGCGGGTGCCCAAATTGAACTAAAGAAGCATCAAAGTTTTGGAACGCTGTCATTTTTCGAAGAGCATGTCTGATATTGTGTCTAACTCGAAAATTATCTGTAAATGAAAATTGAAATAATTAAGCCAAGAAAAAAAAAAAAAACAGGAAGAAAGAAGAAAGATTCTGAGAGAGAGAGGTCACTTGCCGCGAGAGAGAGGTCAATCAGGGCCGACGGCTTGTGGGATCCAGAAAACCCATCTGAGTTCCCGATCCAGAAAACCCATCTGAGTTCCCCAAAAGGAAACAAACCCTCATAGTCATAGGGTTTAGAGGAAATCTCCAGTTGGCCATCTTTTCTTGGTCATATTGCCATGGTCTATTTTGTGACGACGACATAGCAGACCCTAAGTCAAGAAGAGTGCAGACTCTGTTTCGGTGCAGAATCGCAGGCTAAAAGAGGGAGAAATACTTGGCATAAGCATCAAAACTAAGCTACCATAAGTAATTGAGCAGCAGACCACAATAATAGTAGAAAAAACTTGAGAAGACTAACATATTGCATGATTAACTACACCTTCATAAATGTCTGATGTTCCTTGTAACAGTATATGTGCACACTTTTTTTTGTGGGCATTTTGGCCTTTCAGACAAAAAGTGATGTTTTTCCAGTAGAAACAGACCAGAAGAAAATAAAACAGACTCAACCATTCATGATCAGATTTCCCCAGCAACAAATGGTACGCTAATAGCTAATAATAGACAATGGAAAAGGAAATGGAGGACAAAGAAGAGAGATTACCACTGGTATCCTATTTTCGCCTATGCACGATTCTTCTGAAAGGACAGAAGAAGGTTGATGTTTCCTCTTCTTGCTAAGATCCTGTGTAAGAATTTTCATTAGTAGAATCTCATCGTCGTCACTACTTTCATGGTCATATTGCCATGGTCTACTTTGTGAAGACAACATAACCAACCAAAAGTCACGTAAAGTGCAGCCTCTTTTTCGGTGCAGAATCGCAGGCTAAAAGAAAGGGAAAACATTGCATAAGCATCAAAACTAAGCTACCATAAGTAATTGAAGCAGCAGACCACAAATAATAGTAAAAACTTGAGCATAAGCTATGGGTACAGTGCAGCAGACTAACATCTTGCATGATTACCTACGCTTTCATAAATGTCTCATGTTCATTCCAAGTGCAACAGTAAAAAACAGGATATGTGCACACCTTCTTTTTTTTTTTTGCATTTTGCATTTTGGCCTTTCAGAGAAAAAAAAGTGAGGTTTTTCCAGCAGAAACAGACCAGAAGAAAAGAAAACAGACTCAACCATTCACGAAACAGATTTTCCCAGCGACAAATGGTAGGCTAAAATAGCCTCGCTTTTTTTGTGTAGTTCCAGTCACGTAGTAAAAAAAATAGGTAGAAAGCATCGAAACACATAACCACAAACAAAACTATATAAGAACCAATAGCTAATAATAGACAATAGAAAAGGAAATGGATGACAAAAGAAGAGAGATTACCACTGGTATGCTTTTTTCGCCTATGCATGATTCTTTTGAAGGAACAGAAGAAGGTTGACGTTTCCTCTTCTTGCTAAGATCCTGTGTAGGAGGCATCTTATGAGAAGCAATTTGGCCTGAGACTAAAAAAACGCAGAAAAAAAAAATTACATAAGCAATCAAACAAAACCAACTATGACACTGAAGAACGTGGGAGGTTGAAACTAATTCTACTGAAGTCACAAACCATGTAATGATTTTAAAGTACCTCTAGATTGTCGGATTTTCGTTTGCCTAAGTACCCATCTTCCGCACCTAAGGATGTCTCCCCCAAGCTTCTTTGTGGTGGACATTTGAGATCTCTTAATATGGGCTTGGAGAGCTCAACGCCTGCTCATTTCATAGACAGAGCATCGTTGGTTGATCTATATCTTGTAGGTGAGATCCACTTGCTCTTTTAGATTGATTGATGTAACTACTTGAGTAGACAAAAGAGACTATATTTACAGCTGTAAGGAGGTGAAATAATGCTGTACAAAATCACATCTGGGCCAGTATTGAGAGGGAAGTGAATGGTAGGGAAGGTTAGGGTCATGGGCATGCGATTCTCCACTGAGTAGAAGACAGAGAAAGCAAACAAACGGTAATGTGCACCGACCATGTGCAACGGTCATGTGCTATATCTTGTAGGTGAGATCCACTTGCTCTTTTAGATTGATTGGTGTCACTACCTGTGTAGAGAAAAGAGACCGTATTTACAGCACTGAGGAGGTGAAATAATACTGTAGGACATCACATCTGGGCCAGTATTGAGAGGGAGGGGAGTCGTATGGAGGGTTTGAGTTATAGGCGTGCGATTCTCCACCGAGTAGAAGACAATGAAAGCAAAAAAACGGTAATGTGCAAAAAATCATGTGCTTTTTCAAAGCAACAGGTCCCTTTCTTTTTCAAATCAGCTCCAATAGCTATATGCAGAAGGAACTCATAAAAGCAATGGATTCCGTGCCAGAGAGGGAAGAGGATTTCGTGCCAGAAAACGTTGTAGAACTTTGGAAGAAGGTAGCGTGGACAGAGAAAACATGTGAGAACAAATAATAAATTTGGTGATGGACAGTAACCAGTACCTCAACAAATAAGACAGAGTTTTCTTCTGTTTTTTTTTAGCCTTGGACTCCAATACAACAGAAGCAAAAAAAATCAGCCAATTCTGGGCCATACAAACCCACAACACAACTACAAAAGACAGCACCAAACAACAGGAAACAAAGGGACTTACCTCCAGCAAAAGCAAAAACCATCCCATTCTGGGCCATACAAACCAACAACACGAATACGATGCAGCGCATAAACCACAGAAACCAAAGGGACTAGAATCCGCCTAGCCATCGGACTTAAAGTTGAGATTTTAAGTTCCAGACTCTGCATACCTCCGTAGTTTCATATGTATTGTGAGCATTCCTCCAAGCGCTCAACACAGCTCTAATGTCTCCAATTACCAACTGCACCAAACGAGAGGGATCTCTTCTCTGATTCTGGAAACGTCACAGATTTCTTTCCTCCCCCGATATAGTACATAACTGCACCAAAAGAGAGCTTCATAATTAATGGGAGCTTTAGTACTGAAATTTCTACACCACTGCAAGGTGGGGGTGGGCATGCCTTACACGAAAAATAAAATAAATCTATATGATTGAGCTAAAAATACACATTTTATGAGTAATTTTATACATTAGACATTCGATAAACTGTCAAGTAAAAAAATGAAATTACCTGCTGCCCATCCCTACTCAAGGCCCAATTAAATTTCAGCAAATAGCCCCATAGAATTCCTAACCACACCATTTTTGGACAGAAGAGCGGACCAAACTTGAGAAGAGAACGGGCATTCAAAAAATAAATCATTAGAACACAAAACACAAACTTGAATCATAGCCCATCTTGGCACATGCAGTTTAAACCAAACCAGTTTGTACCATCTAACTTTATCCCCCAAAGTTCGGATGGAATGTATTTTACAGTTGTCAGGACGTGAAATAACACCGTAAAAAAATCAGATCTGGGCCCGTCTTGAGAGGGAGGGGAATCGTACGGAGGGTTAGGGTTAGTGGGCGTGCGATTCATGTGCTTTTTCAAAGCAAAAGGTCCCTTTCTTTTTCAAAGCAGCTCCAATAGGCTATGTGCAAAGCAACTGTCCTGTATGCAAAGGATTTCGCGCCACAGACGAAATGGATTTCGCGCCAGAAAACGTTGTGCAACTTTGGAAGAAGACAGAGTGGAGAGAGAGAGAGAGAGAGAGAGAGAGAAGGACCGGGGTGGGCGTCTTCCCAAGAGACCTCAGAAATCTGCAGTCGCGACCATTTGAGTTCACTCCCCATGTAACTTTGAAATTGGGAAGGAAATATCCATATTCACGTTCAAGGCTGTACTCCTCCCCGCCATCTCCAATTTTGCCGAGAAATTTCCACAAGGAGGACAGAAGGGATTCTCCACGTAATCTTTTTTTTCTGTACGAAGTCAATTCGAATTCGGGAATCATGTAGTGCGACATATAAGCCGTTAGTGCAGCATCTTAAGCCGTTGATCTCGGTAATCAATGGTTTGAATTTCATCTCGACTCCTAGCTAGCTCGTTTCATGCAAGTGCCGAAATGAAATCAAGACCACTGATTGGACGATCAATGGTTCGGATACCGCGTTACTGCTCTACAAGATCCCCAATTCTAGTCAATTCGGATTCGGGAATCCTATAGTGCGGAGCTGCACTAAAACTCTGTAGTGCGACGTTAAAACCGTTGATCTTGGTAATTGATTTCATCTCGGCAATGGATAGCTCGGATCATGCTAACAAGTCGACAATAGTAAGTAGTCCCATATTCCCATGGAGTTATCTAGACAGACTAGACGTTGTCGAGATAGAAGTTCATCATGTATGCGTGGTGCACCGGTGCAGTCATTGATCATGTGCATGAGACTGCACCTGTGTTTGAACTACAACTAGACGAGTTACAAAATTCGTCTTACCAGATAGTAGTAGATTTGGCAAACTATGAAAAATAATCCGCAAACTTGGGACGAATTTTTTCGCAATTTGTGAAATCGTGCTCCAGTCCACTGAGCGACACCCGAATCTCAAGTTTGGAGAAGCTGCCTAAGCATTTCATTCAAGCTCTGTGCGTCCATCACTCTTTCCGGAGGGTACATTCCTTTCTACTTGAAAATTAGATGGTACTAAAGAATGATACTCCGTATTTAATTTTTTAGGACCGGAGAACATGAACTTGTAGGCAACCATATATCCTTTTTCTTCGTCATAGAGATGGCCAATGAAAAATCACAAGCTTCCTGCAAAAGTGCTGCAGTTTATAACCCCAAAACTATGGAAACGAATCCAGTTGCATCGTCACTACTCCATTTCACCAGCCATCAGGCACAGGCAAAAAGCTGCTAATGTTGTTTCCTTCTGTACTGACGACAGTCATGTCATTGTTTATTGCTCCCCTTGATGGCTGATCCAATGAAAGTAGCTGCATCATCCCTCCCCCATTCTGTTCATAGTATACCAGCTGGGATACTATGAACAGAATGAAGTTTCTAACCATTAGGAAGTTCAATAGCTTCGACGGATAATTCATCCCCTAGCTCTAGTCCAGAAGCAAGCTTAATGTTTTTAAAAAGTTCCTTGATCGTTCCCAATATCCTGCTCAACGAGGTCCATGAGTCATCACCATCCTTGTTGCTCGAGGGCAAAAAGAAGCACATAAATATCATTCCCAGTGCAACTGCTTTGCAAACATATTGCAAAACAAGCACTTAATTTGTACTGCCGTGCATATGGTACGAAGGGGTACTCAGCTATGCTGAATTGGGTTACATCTGAGCGGTATGACAAGGAGATGAAAGTGCCCACCCAACAAACCCCCTGCGCTTTTCTTAAGTGATGCGCGTGACTGTCAAATATGAAATTACCAAAAAACAGCTCATTCTCACAGTATCGTACACTATGGCCTCACAATAAAGCATTGCAATCACTACATGGCACCCATGCGAAAGCTAAAGGTAAATTATGATTCTCAATCACCGCTGTCATCAGCATCCTGATTTTTGTCAAGTCGGTTTTCAGATCTTTGTTCTCGTACTGCTTCTATTTTGAAAGTATTATTTCAGATAGTGTGTGAACATGTTCCGAACAATATATTTTATGAGAAAAGAAAGTACCAGATTTGATATTGCATTATAGTTTGCCTGCCACTTACTCGCATTTCATAGTGTCTATATAAGTCAAGACATTGCAAACCTTGCTCCTGCAGCGAATGGAAAGATGAAAAAATGAGTAATCGATCTGAATTAACATGAAATGCAGAATATATTTTCTTCGTAACTGAAACACATTACAGAATCCTTAATGGGAGAATTCAGTTTGAGTGCATGAATGACAAAATGCAAATAATATCATGCATGCCTTTCTTTTATAGTTGGCAGAACTTTCTGGGCAGTAGCCCTCCAGTAAATAAGAACAAAAGAACATCTGTTACTTCTAACCGTCCTGCCCATCGAACAGATTGATTAAGGATTTACAAGTAAGTTTTTTAATTACAATTAAAGTGAACCATAATTGGCCTTTTAAGGATATGTGGTATACAACTTAATGTGTGAGATGATATCAGTATATGGAATAACATTTAGCGCATTTCTGATCGAGTGAAATGAGAAAGGGGTGTTGGTGGATGTTATATAAGCGAGGGTAAAAGAGAAGATGCAACCCAACAATACAGGAACGAAGACATTGGAAGGTACAATAGACTACGCCGATCTTCGATGATGCAGTACCATTACTATTGAAAAGAAAGAAAAAAAAAAAACAGAGGAAAATCACAGGTGTTGAAACAGACGTTGTCAATAATTACAAGGTGGTCGATGGATAATAGGCTATTTGTGCTCGAGAAGAACCACAACTGAAGTGTTGCCAAGTGATTTAGAAGTATGTATAAAAGAAGTATGTTATCGTTGGCCTCAAAAGCCCCAATATATTCTCCACCCTCAGATCAGAACTGGCCTAGCAATGCAAGCACTGCACAACACCCAAGTCAGAGCCAAAGGTAACTTATCCTTTTTTTGTTTTATCGACCGATTCCAATACCAACATGAGTACGTGGAAGGCTGTCCTAAGAGCTTTATCCCCGTCTTCATACTGGTTTGCAGTTAAAACCACATAAAAAAAAAATACATGCCCGAACTTGTACTGTACAATCTTGACATAAGAAATTAAAACAGTAGATTTCGCATCGCATTATAATTTGGCACTTACTATCATTTGATAGCCAGATTGCAGACCTAGCTAGCTCCTGCAGGGGAATGGTAGGATAAATTGAGGAATCTCAGTAAGGTTGAAATATGTAAAATCTTGTTAAAAAGGAAGCATAGCAGATCGGTAATCAAAAGTATCATGTACGGTTTTCCTTGGGAATTCACAAAATGCTGTGCAGTAAGTAAAATGTCCAGTAAGCATATGTTTACTTCCAGTCACCTACCCGTTGAAATGACTGATTGGATTAAGGACTTGGCTTATCCGATTGAGCAATTATTTTAAAAATCATTGAACAGTTCGGATTATTCGTGCAAGACTCCAGAGCGAATCCTACAGACTCATCTATACACCATCAGCTCCCATAGCATTTCGCTAATAGAAACCCACAAATATATTATGGTTTGAAGGAGGGAGTAGGTCGCATTTGTTAGAGAAATCTAGGAAATATAAAATACAAAAATGTTCACTAATTTTATATTATTTTTGCCATTGATGAGCTTTTAATGTATCATTTTTTTTTTTGAATGCCTCTCATCAAATGGAAATAATAATGCATTAATAAATTGTAGTAAAACAATAAGAGTTCGCGTAAAACAAAAAATTCCAACTCTGACATTGGTAAGTACGAATTCTTGTGCCTGAACCTTCTCAAATAGGAACCACACTCCCATTCTACGGTCTCTCGCCACAAACACCTTTTCGAATTTTTGCTCAACCACACTGAGACTATGCAACGCTTAGCTCAAATCAGGTGGTCTTTGGTTGCGTACCTCTGTGTCAACCTCTATATGACTAATTCTATGATTTCTTCCATTTACCAAGGTTTTTCCCTTGCAAATGAGCCTCAAACCCTTGATAACAATTTATGATCAAATAAAGACTAGGCATGATACAACAGAACAAATTCCACGCATTCAACCGAATATCTGTATAAACCATAGAAAAAGAAAAAAAAAATCGACACCAAGTTAATATCCTTGGGGCATCAGTACAATCAGCTGCATACAAAACACACACAACATTGACTTATGCTTAATTAGTAGGATTCAAGTTGGTAGTTGGCTGCTTTGGCTTAAGCAGTACCACAATCGAAGTCTTGCCCATATTTTGACAAGCTTGCAAATCCTCATCACAAGTAAACTCCTTTTGCTCATCTCCATAAATGACATGATAACTTCCAGCCTCTAGCTTCACCCTTTTAGCCACTTCTTGCTGCAACTCTACTAATGTAGGCCACAAAGACAGCCTAAACTTTAGGCAGTACTTTCCATATTTTGCCTTGATGGTCAACCCTGGCTTTATAACACGAGCTGCGGATTGCTTAGAAGGGAGAACAGAATTCAGACTCCGAGAAATTCTATTTGCTTGGATCAGTTTAAGGGAATTACTTCTCTTAACATTCTTAAAATCGATAAATTCAAATAATAACGCTTCCCCCAGCTCTTGTCCAGAAGCAAGCTTAAAAGTTTCGAACTTTTCCTTCATTGTCCTCAATATCAAGCTCAATGTGGTCCATGATTTGTCACGGTATCTGCTTCTCTTGGGCAAAAAAAACTCTAGTACATATATTTCCTCTCCAGTATAACTGCTCCGCAAGCATATAGTGAACCAACCATGGAATTTGCACTGCCGTGCATAGGGTACAAAGGGGTACTCAGCTAAGCTAATTTGGGTCATGTCCCAGCAGCATAACATGCTAGGAGATGAAAGTGCCGTCCCAGCAACCCATCCCTTTCTTAAGTGACTCCATTTACTGACTTGTGAGAAGTAAATAACATCTGATGAGTTAACGTTACCATGTTTGGGATTACAAAATTCTACACCCTCGGACAGGAGATGGCCTCGCAGTAAATTGTTGCAAGAACTGCAAGGGACCCACGTCATAGCCAAGGGCAGCTCATGAATTTCGCACACAGACCTCAACACCATCTTCAGTTCGTGGAAGGCAGTCGTAAGTGCTTTATTTTCCTCCCTGAACTATTCAGAAAGTATTTTCACGTCAGGATACTTGTGTGAACCTATCACTAGTAATAATCATAGAAGGAAAAAATATCCAGGTGCAACATTGCATCAGGGTTTGCCACTCACTTGCATTTCACAGTGTCTGTATCCTTCAAAACATTGCAAACCAAACTCCTGGCAGGGGAATGGAAAGATGCAACTCAGGAATCTTGAAAATACTGAAATATGGGATCTTTAAAAACATATGCAATATATGCAAGTAGAGTCAGAGCAAAGCAACATAAATAAAATGTACATCCATAAATGTGACAAGGATTTGTGCAAATTTGCCTCACAAAAGTCCCAACCTCACAAAAGTCCCAACATAAATTTGCCTTCAAAATTATTTTCTTCAAAGGAACACAAGTTCCCAACGAATAAGAGTTCGGTACCTTAACTGAATTTCAAGGGAGACTCTTAGGTTACTTATGTGTTGTTTTAACAGGTACAATAGCTCAGATTTGATTTCTGACAATTCAACTGCAACACTTTCACATGACCAAATATCTGAGGCAAAGAGAAATTCGCATAGGAGTCCCATAGCGATTACTTAACTCTTAAATTCTTAATTCTTCCCAGGATACTTTAACAGCATAATTAGGTTGGGCCAATTTTTTTGACGTGGAAGGCTGTCTGTTGCAAAGGGGAACAAAACCCCTCAAGGTCCAATGATGTCCTTTATTTGGAGAGAGATTTTCTCATGCACTAATGTCTTTCCATCAAGACAACTAACTGAGGCTCAGGACTGTTGCATCTATTAGCAATGATTACATAGATGAGTTACGGCAATGATTACATAGATGAGTGGGATTGTTGCCAAATCATTGACTTCGAAATGTCATTTTTTAACCTTTCATGACTCTGTAAGATGACCATCTAGCTTAGTATACTCATATCGTCCAAAGCACCACCTGTGCAAGAGAAGTTATGGCCACAAAGAAATTGGAGGATGCTAGTTTTTCTCGTGTCCACTGAAAGAGAGAAAATTTTGAAAAACATAAGATAAAAGGATGACCAAAGTATAAAAACTAACAATTATACTTATAGACAATAAAATTTAAGCAAGCAAAGGCTATTAAAGGAGGTTTGATACTAATACCATGTTCAGTCGTATCCTTGATTTAATATGTGCCATAAATTAGTCAGGACTAGATACCAGTATTCAGATAGCTCCTCTCCAGTTGTTAAAAAAACTGGACGGATCAATATTAACATTTTTGGGTCCATCCCGGGCTCAATTTGATGATCGGAGTCCTTCATTTTGTTGAGCTCATAGAGGAGTTTACCCATACAAAAAATTACGTTGATTTCATATTGGTCGATCTAATTTTGAACACATTCATATTGAAAAAAGATATATGCATATACGGAATTGGAGGCCATTTATTTGAAGATAAATATGCTTCAATCAGTTGGTGATCAATATTCAAGCAAATGATGTTTGGCCAGTTTATACTTCTTCGCGGGCTATTCACAATGAACTGTTCAAATCATCAACTTGTATCCACTCTAGACCCCAAAATGTTAAAACTGGAGCCATCCGGAGAGGATCCATGTCCTTTCATATATATAGATGTTTTAGCATTTCATCTAACTTCATAAACTAGCTTCAACGTGAAATTGTAGGGCAATGCGGACTATCCCATTTAAGCTTTCAAGGTGACATACTTTTAAAGGACATGCATTTACCTTAAAAAGTCGAATTCCAAAAGAGACCACATTAAGAGCAAGTCCAATGGTTCCAAAATGGCTTGAGCCATTGCCAAAAAATATTCAAAATTGCAAAAAAAAAGGGTGCCCTGATGGTGTGCCATTTCACCAGCTCCACCCATTTATCAAGCAATTTTTCACCAAAAAATGGCAGCAAAAATGGCCCAGTCCTTGGTAGCATGATCCTTCTAAAATGGGTGCACCCACTAGTAAGGGAGCTCGAATCCGCACTCCCTAGACGGGAGCTTGCTTCCATCCAGACAAAAAGCCGCTCCTCAATAGGATGGGAGCTTCAACACTAATCTTAAGTCCACACCTCCCATCTCCTAGCCATTTGGTCGGGATCCGATCCGTTGGATGTGTTTAAAATGTGTTTTTAAGGGTCTGCGCGAGGATTTTTCAAAAAAAAAAAATACTCAGAAAGGCTTGATCTTAGCAGTTTTCGATAAAACTGCACGTAAATACATATATTGCATTTTTATCAAAAACTGCTTGGATCAAGCCCTTCCGAGTTTTTTTTTTTTTTTTGACGAATCCTCACGTTAAAACACGTTTTAAACACTTTGGATGGTTCGGATCATCACAACATGGCCGGGAAAGGAGAGGTATGGACGTAAGCTATGTCAGGGAGTCCTGATAGGATCTTGACTATATATATATATACCCAAATCTTCTAATCCGGACCCCCGGATTGAAGATTTTTTGTTTTTTTTTTCACTTTTAAAAATTATTTTTGGAAAATCCGAACCGTCCAATGTGTTCAAAAGGTGTTTTCAAGGGTCCCCGCGAGAAATCCTAAAAACATGGGAAGGGCTTGATCCGAGCAGTTTTTCACAAAACTGTAACACCTTTTAAACACATTGGACGGTTCGGATCGTCAAAAAAAGGCTCGGATCATGGAGGTCCGCAAGTCCGGACTAGAAGCGGCCCTTATATATATATATATAGAGTCCAGTTCTCATCCGGGATAGCTACGGTCCGGGATTGTACGGACAAGGCATTTCCCGATCAAATTTTGATGATCGGATCCGTCCAATGTGTTTAAAACGTGTTTTTAAGGGTCCCCACGAGAAATCATCAAAAAAAATAATACCGAAAAGGGCTTCATCCAAGCAGTTTTCGATTAAATACAGTTTTATCGAAAACTGCCCGGATGAAGCCCTTCCCGGTATTTTTTTTATATGATTTCTCGTGGGGACCCTTAAAAACACGTTTTAAACACATTGGACGGTTCCGATCATCAAAATTTGATCGAGAAATGAAAAGTGTGGATGGTAAGAGTAGTGGATGGGAACATTGGTGTTATATAGGATCAACTTCTAATGAGGGATCCCTCATTTTAAATAAAGTGAGGACCAAGCAATTTTTCCACTTTCCGTATTGAATTTTGATGATCCGAACCGTTAGATGTGTTTAAAAAGTGTTTTAAAGGTCCACAACGAGGATTCGTCCAAAAAAAATACCTAGAAGGGCTTCATCAGATCAGTTTTTGCTAAAAATTCTATATATAGCAAAAACTGATCGGATGAAGCCCTTCCGGGTATTTTTTTGGACGAATCCTCGCGGTGGACCTTAGAAACACATTCTAAACACATCTAACGGTTCGGATCGTCGAAATTTGGTCGGGAAGCATGAGGTCCTCACTTTATTTAAAATGAGGGATCCCTCATTAGAGCTTCATCTAAGCAAATTTTCGCAAAAATTGTATATTTACAGTTTTGCAAAAAACTGCTTGGATCAAGCCCTTCCCGGTATTTTTTTTTTTTTTTTTTTTTTTTTGTAGATTTCCCGCGTGGACCCTTGAAAACACCTTCTGAACACATTGGACGGTTCAGATCGTCAAAAAAATGCTCGGATCACGGAGGTCCGGAAATCCGGAGTCCGGATAGGAAGTGGAACATATATATATATATATAGGAAGCCGATCTACTAAGGACTCCCTCAAACAAATAGCGTTTTTAACAAAAACTGATCCGATCAAGCCCTTCCGGGTATTTTTTTTTGAAGATTTTTCGCGTGGACCTTGGAAAATGCATTTTAAAAACATTGAGCGGTTCGGATCGTCAAAATTTGATCCGGAATGGTGAGGTCCGCACGGAATTATCCTAAGGACTCCCTCAATAGATCATTATCCTATATATATATATATATACACACACACACACCTGTGATCCAGTCAAGGATCCCGGTTTGAAGGAAAAAGGGTGTTTTTGAGGTTTTAAAAATTGTTTTTGCATTATCCAAACCGTCCAATGTGTTTAAAACGTGTTTTTAATGATCTCTGCGAGAAATCATAAAAAAAAAAAAAAAGAGAGACCGGTTAGGGCTTGATCCGAGCAGTTTTTCATAAAACTGTATATGTACAGTTTTATGAAAAACTGCTTAGATCAAGCCCTTCCCAGTATTTTTTTGGATGATTTCCCGCGGGGACCCTTGAAAACACATTTTAAACACATTGGATGGTTCGGATCATGAAAATTTCATCCGGAACTATGACTCCCGGGCGTAGGGATCCTGGACTAGATCCAAACTGTGTATATATATATATATATATATAGAGAGAGAGAGAGAGAGAGAGAGAGAGAGAGAGAGAGAGAGAGAGAGAGAGATCTAGTAAGGGCTCCCTCACTTTTTACGGTGAGGGAGTTTTTGTTCGGGATTGAATTTCGACGATCCGAACCGTTAGATGTGTTTAAAACGTGTTTTTAAGGTCCAACGCGAGGATTTATAAAAAAAAAATACTCGGAAGGGCTTCATCAAAGCAATTTTCGATAAAAACATACATATACATTTTTACCAAAAACTGCTAGGATCAAACCCTTCCGGGTATTTTTTTTTTTTTACAAAATCCTCGCATTGGACCTTAAAAACACATTTTAAACACATCTAACAGTTCGGATCGTCGAAATTCAATCCCGAACAAAAAACTCCCTCACCGTAGAAAGTGAGGGAGCCCTTATTGGATATTTATTGTATATATAAAATGTTTATATATACGCTCTCGTTGCAACTATGAAACATATGTACAATACATATAAATAAATGTAAATTTATTCATTAAATATTACCTTGCTGCTCCCAGCCTAGGGAGCTTCTACGTACCCCCGTTCACCCAAACCCGCCCCCACTCCCACTCCGTGCAACTTAAGGCCCAGTCATGTTTGCCACATCACCAAAGTCAACCACCAAATCCTTCACTCCCTCTTTGTTATTGGGAAAATTTGTGTATACACTCGTGTGTGTGTGTGTGTGTGAGAGAGAGAGAGAGAGAGAGAGAGAACTTTTTTGGTGCGAGAGAGAAATCTGAGAATTGGAAAAAAAAAATGTAGGAGACAATGAACAGTAATAGTTCCCAAGCAAATGAAGGCTTGTCTTTTAGATCTCAGAGATGACAATTCGCTAATGGCACATAGAACATTGATCTCAGAGATAACATTATCTATTAATGGTATAGAGAACGTAGATCTCAGAGATGACATTATCTGTTCATGGTACATAGAATATACATCGATCTCAGAGATAACATCAACTGTTAATGGGGCAGATGAAAAAGAGAGGGCATAATATCAGAGATAACGTGATCTGTAAATGGTATAAATAATATAGATCTCAAAGATGACATTATCCGTTAATAGGGTAGATGAAGTACAAAGGGTTAAGGGCATAAATCTCTGAAATAACATTATCTACTAACTGATTAAACAAGTTATGAGTACTTAAATAGAAAATATAGTAGTGCCTAAAAGACAAGTTACTGGTCCCTAAAGTCCACTCTAATTCAAAGGTGGTGTCTCTGCTATTTGTTGGACCTAGGGGTGCACATATACCGGGCTGGGCCGGGTTCGGGCCGGGCTTATACTAGATAATAACGAGATTGGTGCATTCCCAAGCCCGGCCCATTTACAATCGGGCTTCATTTAATTTGCCCAAGCCCAACCCAAATAAAATTTTAATTTCCAAAACCCGTCCAATAAGCCCATTTATCTTACTAAGTACAGTATTATAAACATAAATTAATCAACCATAACGATCACAATTACAATTCACAACCATAATAATATATTTAAAGTTCTAAGTTCTTACAAAAATATTAAAAATAGTCCTATAAATTAAAGTGCAATAAAAATATTCAAAAAGATGGAACTCTCCGATATCTATCAATCTCTATATGTAGTATTTAAATAAAATATTATTTAAATCGGGTCGAGCCGGGCTGGGCTTTAGAGGAGTTTCCCAAACCCAGCCTATTTAGTAAACGGGTTTAAAATCTCAACCCAGCCCAGCCCTATGGGCCTGAATATTTATCCCAAGCCCTAAAAAAACCGGGCGGGCTGGGCGGGCTACCGGGCCGGTGTGCACCCCTAGTTGGACCCATGTGCTTAGGCTGTTGGTCATTTTGTAGCATCATATCCATAATTTGACCATCGCCATCTCATCTTAATCGGATGAAGATGAAAATTTAGAAATTTTCCTTGGAGAATATATTTTTCGAACTTGTTCGTAGAAGAAGAAATGTGTCTTGTACATATTCAATTGGTGGGTTTTTTTTATTTATAAAGATGAAAGGAGAATGGTAGATGATAGTGTTGAATGAAGAATAAGGAATGATAGATGAGAATGGAGAATACTACTTGATGGAAGTTAGTTGAAAATGGGATAAAAAGGGAATTACTGAAAAGAATGGCCAAAAAAATGGCCTTTCACCATTGCACAAGCAATGCCATTTTTTGTCAAAAGACACTGATCATGGCCAAAAAATGGCAATGGCTCAAGCCATTTTGGCCAAACATCTAAACTTGCTATAAGTGGACGAGGGAGAAAGGATATAAGAACAATAGTGCAGAAAAATTAGTAATCCTACAAGGTAAAACAAAAACATAGTTTGTAAAGGGCTCCAGTTTTGCAAGAAAGGAAGGTATCATCCTATGCCTAACAAACAATAAAGTACAATAGAGATGGTGAAAAAATAAAAAATAAAAAATAAAAGAAGAAGAAGAAGCAAAAGCAGCGAGCGAGTAATGAATGTTTACAAGAACTTCAAAATGCAGATTGGTGACAAACCTGAAAAATACCACATAGGTTGCTAAGGAAAGATTTGATATGCCAAACTGAAGGCTTGTAGCCAATAGACACCAGCTCAAGTACCCCAACCAAGGTTAGGGTGGAATGTCCACTGGTAGAGCCCAAGCCCCACTAATAATGCAACATAAAGCAAGGTTGAGTTATTGATACTCTTTAGAGAGTAATACTTCACTACCAGAGTGGATTAGGGCAACTTATGTAGGAACACATGGCCAAGGGGAACAAAACACCCTCAAGGTCCAGTGATGTTCTTTACTTGGAGATATTTCTTTGTTCCAATTTTACACAGCGGTGGTCCATTTGGTGAACCACTTCCTTGTCAAATGAAAAAACATAGGTCCATACTCATAGGTGATGCCAGAAGTACCATAATTTTAGCCAAATCTTGACTTACAAAATTTCAGGTTTTAAAATTTTCGTTATTCCGTAAGACAAACATGTATACTCATATTGCCCAAACCACCACGTGAATATGTGGGTTTTCATTTTTGCCATAAGAAAGTACTATTTTTTTTTTTCCGTTTCGACTGAAAGAGATGAAAACTTTAAAGGGGGAAAAAAAAAAAAGATGACCTAAGCGTAAAAAATTAACAGTTAAACTTGTACATTAACTATTAATTCGATTAAGGGTAGGCTATTAAAGGAGGTTTGACATCAATATTCAGATCTGACACTTCAGTCAGCAGTAGGTATTCTCATTCAGATAATAAACGCAGTTCATCTTGAATGTTAGTAGTATATTTCAGTAATAAATGTCCCAAAATACAAGTACTCTTCGAAAAGTTTAAAAAAAGCAGTAGGTATTCTTATTCTGATAATGAACATAGTTCATCTTGAATGTTAGTAGTATATTTCAGTAATAGATTTCCCAAAATACAAGTATTCTATGAAAAGTTAAAAAAGAAGAAGTGTAACTTCCATAAATTATTAGTAGTAGTATAAAAAGTGAAAATTTATGAGCCAATGCTGAAAATCAAGTTTAACCTTTCAAGGGGACATATTTGAAAGGACATACATTTATCCTTCCAACACGAAAAACCAACATTAAGGGACAAAGGGAGTACAAAACAGGAATAGTTGAGAACAATCAATTAATGAATACTGCAAGCTAAAACTGAGCTTTATAAATGGCTCCATAATGAAAAAGAAGGCATCATCTTCTGCCTAACAACCACTAAATTAACGTGAAGTAAAGAGGCGAGGAAGTAGTAAAGAATGTTAATAACAAGAATTTCAAAATGCCTGGGTTATTGACAGACCTGAAAAATATCACACAGGTGGCCGAGGAAAGATTTCTCGTGCCAAACCGCAGGATCACAAGCAGAGAATGTCAGACCTAGTATCTCAAGCACCCCAATACACGTTTGGCTGGAACGTTCAAACACTGGCAGAGCCCAAGATCTTCCAATTGAGTTACTTAAAGCAAGGTCGCGTTGTGGGTATTCCTTAAGAGAGTAATACTTCACATCCGGAGTGCATTCGGGCAATTTATGCAGGTACACACGGCCAGGAACCCCATGCTCTTCTTCTCCACTCTGTGCATCTACGTAGAAGTTATACCCCTCATACATAATCTTCATCCTATATTCAGAAAGCAGTTTCTTACTACCCTTGTTATATGTATGACCAAGAGCAAAAGGCTGGTTTTGAGTTGTAAGCTTTGTTCGGCCCTCCACTGTTCTTGTGGGTGCCCAAAATTGAACTAATGTGTTGTCAAGGCATGGGTACAATATCATTTTTTCAAGAGCATATCTGATATTCTCTCTACCTTCCCGAATCGCAGAATCATCTGTAAATGAAAATTTTGAGGTAATTGACCCCAAAAAAAAAAAAAAAATAAGAGACAAAGATCAAGAAAGACTCAGACGGTGAGTTCGTTAGTCCTACTATCGTGTTCTCCCAAAATCATTCTCATCACATATGCATCACTTACGGCAGTGAGAGAGAGAGAGAGAGAGAGAGAGGGATCACTCACCGTCAGAGCGACGACGTTTTCGAGAGTCGTCTTGTTGGCTCTTTTTGCTCCAGAAAACCCATTTCACGCCGTTCCAGTGGCGTTTTTCGAAAAAAGAGAAATCCGTGTAGCCAGGTGGTTTAGCAGCAATCTCCAGTCGAGAGCGATCGAGTTTCTCATCCATGTACTCTTTGAAACGGTCAGAGAAATCGTTTGGATCATGTTCAACGCCGCCGTACTCCGCCATCTTCAATTTGGCAGAGACAAGGACATAGGGCTCCTCAAGACCTCAACCCAACCATAAACAGCCTTTTACTGTAAAATAGCCATCTGTCTTCATCCCCTCCCACCCCACCTTGCCTTAGGCTCTGTTTGGTTTTAGGGAAAGGAAGAGAAAATAAGAGAAAATTTAAAAAAATTCTCTTCCTTTGTTTGATTTTACAAAAAGAGGAAAGAAAATATTCAAATTTCTATTTAACTTTCCTCTCATTTTCTTTTCAATTTTCTCTTTAATTTCCTTCTTAATTATTTTTCCTTTTTTTCTCTTTCTTTCCCTAATGTCCAAACACAGCCGGCTACTTTGAAGAAAAAAAAAAGAAAAAAGAAAAAACACAATGGTTTTTTTATTTATTCGTTTTGTTTCTATTCAAAAAAAAATTATCTCTATTAATTTTGCCTCAAGTTTTCGTGAATTATTAGTTTGTCTCGATGAGATAAATCGAAAAAGCATAAAATTGTGGTCAAAAATAAATTTTTTTCTTCAATAAAGCTAAAATTATTCCAATAAATTGGGTTTTTTTTTTGTTTTATTAAAAAAAATTAGTTTTAACCATAATTTTATACTTTTTGGATAATACTTCACAAAAACTCGGCAAAAACTAACAAATGATTTTTTTTTTAATAAAGACAACGAATAAATAAAAAAATAGTTTATTGTTTCTTTTGCTAAAGCCGGCCTTAGTATAATAGCAATAATTCAGCTCTTGTCAATTATTTAATTCAACTACCTTTTTAAACTTATTTTACATTTTGCACTTTCTTCATTTAGGGTTGACCAAGGTATTTAGGTGCCCTAGGCCCAAACGTCAAGGGATGCCGTATTTTTACAATTAAACATCAATAGTAGAATAATTTATCTATATAATTGATCCAATTATATTATGCTGCCATCAAGTAAGGAGTGGCATATATCTGATCAAACAAAAAAGCACTTCGAATTGCTTGAATTTTAGAAGCAAGATGAGATGATTCCGGGGCAAGGAAAAATAGGAAGTGGGGACTGTGTTGTCCCTTGCAAGGGACAGCACCTGCTGTCCCCGGCAATTCCGGGCCACTCCAATCACTTTTCGATGATCGAAAACGTTCACTTCGTAGAGCTCGTCGAGTAGAACAAGTGTATCAGCTCAATCAAATATCATTAAGTGTCTGATCGGTACACATATAACTAGGCAATTATGGGTTCGAGTGGGTTTAATCTAGTGTTTCGGATGCATTCGTTTCATGATAAAAATGTTCCGATCAAGCACTTAATGATATTCAATTGAGCTGAATTTTGGTACACTTGTTCTACTCGACGAGCTGTACGAAGTGAACGTTTCTGATCATTGGAATGCGACCGGAGCGGCCCGGAATTACCGGGGACAGCACAGTCCCCGCGTCCGAAAAAATAGAAGCATAACTAACAATCGAGGCAAAAGTGTTGCGCAATTGATTGTTGAAACTTGATTTAAAAACTTAACGAACTTAAAAAAAAATATGTTTAAACTTAACTTCTTAGTGAAACAACAGATCTCAAATGAGCTTTAACCGAGCCAATCTGGAGTAGCTTGAATTGTTTATACTCCCTTCGTCCCTTTATTAGTCCACTATTCCATTTTGAATTGTCCCTTAATAATTGCATATTCTATACCACTTCATTTTCATCATCATTGTAAACCCATCTTCGGATAACATCACTTTTTTTTTTTTTTCCCGTTTCCCTCTCTTTGCAGCTCCCTTATTATCAAATAACCCATTTGAGAACCCACCTGCTATGAGCCCCACTGCATCGTCTAGAACCACCATCGTCCATCACACATCTTCTTTTTGTATCCATGCATTGATCAAATTTCTTCGGCTTTACGTCACCAGGTTTGCACAGCTTTATGTGAAAATTGCTTATTTGGGCCTTATCTGATCGATGGATGAAAAAACAGGCAATTTACGAATGCAATCTTCTTCTTGTTCTGTTAATTTCGTGTCAATGTAATGGATTTTCCTTCATATATATAGAATCATCCACATCCATACAAAAACAACAAAGTACAAAGCATATGCAATCTATTTTTAAAAAATAGGCTTGCATTCGTAAATTGCCTAAAATAATTGTAGTATTTATTAAATACAAAAGTTTGTAACGTTTTTTTGTTTCATTTGAGTATTTTAGCCTGGAGATGATGAAGTTAAGTTCATTGTATATTACTCACCGTGATCTTTTTTTGTCCTTTTCCGTTTATTCATTCATTTTGGAATACACTAAACGAGAATAAGAAACAGACTAACTATTGGTTTGCTATATATTATTAAACCCGTGTCGAAAAAAAGGGGAAAAATTAAACCCACACTAGGTAGGGTTTTTACAATTAAACCCATAGACTAGTTTAATTGTATAGGTAAAATTGCTTTTCAAAAAAAAAAAAAATGTGCGGGTAAAATGGATACTTTAAGAGTTTTAACAGCTGACAGTAGGTTTGACCTTACCATTGACTAACGGTACGGGTGCAACTGGAACGCAGATTTAAACCCAGGGAGAGGAAAGTTAATTCTCATAGATGGAGGGGGAAATTGTACTAAAAGCAAATCTTAGGGGGGTGTTGGTGGATTATTAAAAAAAAGGGTGCCGGTGATTGTTGTTTTTCATAGCCCAGATTATACACACCACTACACACGTATGCAAGCAATAAACACGAGAAAGACACGCACGAATTTCCAAGAGAAAATTTCACTATCATAGACAATAGTTACAAAAAACTCTCACCCTCTTTGTGTCTCACTCTTTTTCTTGCTCTCTCCCTCACTCATACAATGTGCACACACACAAATACAAGTGAACCCTAGAACAACTTATAAGAGAAACACAAACCGGGCCATCCCGGCCCAAAGGGCAAACCGGGCTCACTAAGGGGTGGACCCAAAAAACCCAACAATCACCCCCTCCACCCCGAGTGGGCTATTGTTGATCTTGCAGCAACGCCAAGCTGCCAACTCTGATCCGCCACACTAGCGAGCGCCTGTGTCATTAACCAGTCGAGCTACACCATATCCCAAACCGGAATACTCCACCCGAAAGAATGTGTCCTTGCAAGCTAGATATCTGCGGCCGATCAAACCAAAGAACCGAGTACCGCACTCCCACAACTGGAATGCTATCCACTCTCACATCTCCAACCGAAATGTCCTTGCTCACCAACCAGAGCATCCGCACCCCCTCACTGAGGTGCTCGCACCCCCTCACCGGGGTGCCACCCAAAGCTCACCACCTCGGCAACCGTGTCCCTCCTCCCGTGTCGACAACTCTGAAGGAATCACCGCCACTAACCAACTCAAGAGCGAAAGAAACCTTCTTCTTCATTGGAGCTCCCATCTTTACTATTTCTTTCCTCTGGGATTTCTCGTGAACACCTTGCACCAATTGCTCTTTCCATTTCGGGCCCAAATCCCGCACAACTCTAGCATAACTCTGCTCATCCTGTGTGCACGTCTGCAACTGGCTCTCCTGTCCAACCGAACAACCTATACCGCTCGTCTCAAGTCTGACCATAGCCCCTTCAGTCACGACTGAACCCACAAGCCGATATAGTCTACCAATCATCCTACCCCGCAACAACTCTCTGTCTCTGTCAAGAACCCGAAGAACTCCACCAATAGCTGATAAACTATATCCTCTCTCATCAAGCATCCCGAGAGATATCAAGTTCTTCCTCACACCCGGCACGTGTCGCACACCCGTCAACCTCACAGTCTTTCCGTTCGGCATCCAAAATTTCACCATCCCTTTGCCAACAATCCGATTCGTGGAATCATTTGCCATCCGAACACTACCACCATCGCATGCCTCATACTCCGAAAACTGTGATACATCCCCGCAAATGTGATATGAGCACCCAGAGTCTAGTGCCCAATCCGATTTCCTTGCGTCCATAGTGTTTGACACGGCCAACAATAGATCTTCATAATCTTGAACCACAGCTGTTGCATCCTTTGATTGGTCATCTCCCTTTTTCGCCATATATTTGGGGCAATTCGCTTGATGTGCCCCTCCTCATGACAGTGATAGCAAGTAAATGTCCGACCTCTCGATTGTGAACGATTGTCGCCTCCTTTCCCTTTCCTGTTTCCTCTTGTTTGGCTTCTTCCCCGGTTACCCTCCGAAACTAGTGCCCGACACTCCTCATCATGCTCAGTCCCCGTCTCTTTCCTCCTCGCATCCTCATTGAATATGGCATCCGTAACCATTTCCATTGATAACTTTCCCCCTGGCGCTGAGTTGCTGAGAGAAACCACCAAAGTCTCCCAACTATCCGGTAGTGAACTGAGCAACAAAAGAGCCTGCAACTCATCATCGAACTTCAAACCGACATTAGACAATTGATTAACCAAACTCTGAAACTCACTGGAATGCACAGCAACCGAATCTCCACTCCGGAGCTTCAAATTTACAAGCCTCTTCATCAGTAGCGCCTTATTCCAGGATGTTTTCGACTGATACATCCCCTCCAGTTTCTGCCACAGAGCGTAAGCGTCTGTCTCCTGAGCTACATGATGAATAACCTCTTGCCTAACACACTGGCGAATCAAGGCAACTGCTTTCCTGTTCAAACTTTTCCAATCCTCAGTTTTCACCTCCGTCGGTTTGACTCCTACGTGCTCCAAAGGATCATATAACTCTCTCAGAATAAGCATATCCTCCATCCGAGGCTTCTAAATTGCATAATTTGTAGCCGTCAATAGGATCATGGAATTCATATTAACGTTAAACTCCGACATCTTAACAATAAGATAATCTCAGCACCCCCAGAGACTCCCACAAATTGATCTGATACTCCCTGGAACGATTTAAAGCAGTAAAATAAAGCGTACCGTCAAAATCCGTACCAAATCTCCGCAAACCGAGCCCGGGATTGGATCCGGGACGTCGAACAGAGTCGGGAACCGGTCCGAACCGGTCAAAAAACCACTAAACCGGTCAAAAAACAAAATCTAGTCTGTCGCTGAACCGCTGTCCAGTCTGGTCTGCACTGAACCCGATCTGAATCTTCTTTGAACCGCCGGTCTAGACCGGTTTGAATCCTTTGACTCGACTTTTGACCCTTCTGACCCCTTTGACCTCTATGACCCTGAACACTGACCTTTCTGATCCTTTTGGACCTCCGTCTGAACCGTATGAACCCTGATGACGTCAGCCCTAGCACCAACTGACCCCGCCGCCGTGCGTGCACTCAAACCCGCGAGTGGATCTCACTCGCAATCTTGCACCGGCGCGTGAGGGCGCGTGGATGGGTTTCCGGCGACGTTCCGCCCACCGTTGTGATCGTCTTGAAAAACCCTACACGACCGTGTTCTCAAAAGTTCGATCCAACAACTTTTCAACCGAGCCCTGTCCGTTCAGCCGTTCGCCTCCGTCCGCTAGTCTTCAAAACCGCCGTGAGCACTGTTCCGGTGACCAAAACTGACGAGGTCACCACCAATGAGTTCGTCCGAGAGAGAAGCACCACCCTTGCTCGTCCGATCAAGTCCCCAACCGGATTTGATCACAACCCAGTCGAAAACAACTTCAATAATGTCCGTGGAATCCGGTGTGTACTCCAACCGTGAGCTCTGATACCATGTTGTTTTTCTTAGCCCAGATTATACACACCACTACACACGTATGCAAGCAATAAACACGAGAAAGACACGCACGAATTTCCAAGAGAAAATTTCTTTATCATAGACAATAGTTACAAAAAACTCTCACCCTCTTTGTCTCTCACTCTTTTTCTTGCTCTCTCCCTCACTCACACAATGTGCACACACACAAATACAAGTGAACCCAAGAACAACTTATAAGAGAAACACAAATCGGGCCATCCCGGCCCAAAGGGCAAACCGGGCCCACTAAGGGGTGGACCCAAAAAACCCAACAGTGATATCTGTCTGTTGAACCAATTGAAGCCTTCAGTAATAAAATCAAGCAGATGCTAAATGCTACATGGGCACAAGTAATACAAACCTTGCGTGTTTACAAGCTAATATCATTGGCAAGAGTTGCTAATTGGCTACTTTGAACAAGGCAGTATCACAATTGAAACTGTTGTGCTGCCCAGAGATCTAGAAGCCTGCATACAACACTATACATCCTCATCGCAAGCTATTAAAATGAAATCATCGTCCTCGTCTTTGTAACAGATATCATAGGTTCCAGCCTGTAGGCGAAGCCTTTTAGCAACTTCCAGCTGCAATTCTTGCATTTCCGACGACATAGAAAGACGAAATTTAATAGTATATTCAGAGTATTGCATTCCCGACGACTTAGAAAGACGAAATTTTATAGTATATTCAGAGTATTTTGCCTTTATCGTCACCATTTCCATTTCCTGGAATGCTGCATCTTGTGGTTTGTTTTACGTGAGCAATACTAGCTGACACTTAATTAGAAGGCATATCCCAAGTCAATCCTTATATTCCTTCCTGCTGCTCAACGAGCGAGGGTTGTGAGGAACCAACCTTGTTTACATTGCAAGGTGACCACCTTTGGATACCATAACCCTTACCATCTGACACTTGATTAGAAGGCAGATAAGATGTCAATTGTGAGATTCCTTCCTCGTGTTCAACAAGCGAGGGTTGTGGCCCTGTGGGGCACCAATGTTGTTTATGTTTTAAGGTGGCCCTCGAGGAATACGATAATCCCTTAAAGGAACATCGAAAGTCGATTATGAGATTCCTTCTTAAAGTATGACACGTGAAGGTTGTGGTGTACCAACCTTGTCTATGTTCGAGGTGGAACATCACGCGTGGGTTGTGGGGCACCAACCTTGTCTATGATGCAAAGTGGAAAATCACGCGAGGGCTGTGGGGCACCAACGTCCTTGTCTATCTTGCAAGGTGGCCACCGATGGATACCATCATCCTCACAAATACGCTTCATTTTTCAAACGAAAGATATGCAAATGGCATTGGTAATTTTTTCATTTTTTAATTTGATCATTTTCTAATAAAACTGTACATGTACAATTTTTATCGAAAACTGATCGGATGAAGCCCTTTCCGGTATTTTTTTTTTATGATTTCTTGCAGGGACCCTTAAAAACACGCTTTAAACATATTGGACGGTTCTGATCATGAAAATTTGATCGGAAAATAAGAGGTGTGGATGGAAACTCCATCAGGGATCCTTGACTGGATCAATTTCGTGTGTGTGTGTGTGTTTTCTTTTCCGCTAATTCATTCATTTTCGAATATACTGTACAAGAGCTTTGAATAGGAAGCCGATAGTGTGATTATAGGTTTGCTATTTAAAGCTATGTTCAAAATTTTGGGAAAAAATTAAACCCATCGACACTAGGTAGGGTGTATACAACAAACCTATAAACTAGTTTAATTGTATGGGTAAAACCGCTTTTCAAGGAAAAAAAAAATATGCGGGTAAAACGGGTACAGTTTTAACTGCTGACATAAGCTTTGACATAACCATTAACTGGCAGTAGGGGTGTAACTGGAATGCAAATATAAACTAATAAACCCAGGGAGGAGAAGTTATTCCTCATAGGAGGAGGGGGAATTTGTACTAAAAGTTAATCCCATGGGGTGTTGGTGATATTTGTCTGTTGAACCAATTGAAACCTTCATTAATAACTAGAGGAAAACCATCATGCTTCACACGTCACATTTTGCCCATTTTGGATCATCTGTTGGGTACTTATGGGTGGTGAGGATTTAGGTTGACCAATGATAATTGTCAATCCTTTTTTTTTTTTTATTGCCAAAGTTTGTGAAATTGTATCATTAGTAATGTGGTTTGCAAATTCAATGGTTCTGCAATGACTAAAGTAAGGGAGGATACATCTGAATTGGCTAATGAAGAACTTTCATTTTTTTGAACATAGGTGGTGATCTTCATATATACAAATGTTGAAGCACAGGATAACCAATATATTATTCGATAACAGAGTTCGGTATAAATAATGTCAGTTTTGAAATATAGTATTGGTCTTTATGTGTTGTCAATTCCTTGGGGTTTGTCTAATGAAAGGTTGGTTATTTGTTTGAGTCTAATAATAGGTTGACTAAAAAATAGGGCGTTCGAAAATGAACTAGACCTCATTTTTTTGGATGCAATAAAGGGTTTTTTTTTGTTTATTTATTTATTTATTTAATAGTAGAGAATTATCAACGAAAATAATATTTTGGTTAATTGCAAATCACACACACCAAAAGACTTGCTAGTATTCAGATTTTTTCTGGGTGCTGGCTTCCTAGTAATTTTCTGGGAAGCAAAGTAGATGGCAAAAGATTTGCTTCGTTGAACTTAGTAAGCTCTCAAAACATTGTGAAGATGCTCTCCTGGGTGTGTTTTTGAAGAGAATGGGAGATATCCCTAATTCCCTGTCATGAAAACACCGAGGCTCTTTCCGGGACAATGCCCGAGCCAGCGCCGACATGTACTGCTTCTGACACGCTCTCGACAACAGCTTACAGCACAACCACCACAAAATATACCACTTGCTTAGTCTTCTGCTCGGTATTTGAGAACTTTGGTCAAGCTTAGACAAGTAGTCGTTTCATATAGAACATTAATACGGAGTAAGTATCAGGTGTTTCTTATTTTGCAGATTGATTGTCATTCAGCTTCTGTTAAATGGATTATGCAAATTCCAATACAACAAGCGAGAAGAACGCGTAGAGACGTAGTTGTGCAATTAAAGAAAACAATTCCACCTAATAGCTTTTCATACAACTATCATCAAAAATCGCAACTGTATGTTCTTCGAGAAAGAAAGCTTCTTGATATCCCACTATACAAGTTCTCAAGAGAGACCAAGGGGTGAACTACATCTTCTTCCCTCCCCTCTCTGCAGCTCCCACCATCTCAAAATCAACAATACTAATCCATTGGTGAGTTCGATACATGATATTCCCTCCGTACCTTTTCAAGTGTTGTTTCGTAAATTCAATTGATTAAAGAAACATCATCATTATTTTTTTTTGGTGCTTTGGAAAACAAACATCATCATTATTTCTTTCACATCAACTTTTACCTCTATTTTACACCTTTCACCTTAATTTTTACCTTCATTTTCAAAATTATCCTCCACTTTTACCCATTAACTTTTTACCCGTTAACTTTTCAAAAAGGCAAAATAATAATTGTACAAACTTTTACCAATTAACTTTTCAAAACATATTTATTAAGGGACAACCCAAAATGGAAATGTCAACACTGAAAAAGGGACAGAGGGAGTCACTACTACAAAAAACCATAAACATCACGCTTTTAAGCGTGATGTTTCACTTTCCATCACGCCCACAAAAGCGTGATGGCTCCAGGTGTGATTGTAAGTTGGGCATTTTCTATCACGCTTATAAAGCATGACGGAAAGAGAAGATCAATCATGGTAAAAAAGTGTGATCGTTTCCGGTAAAAGCGAGATGAAAACTACTTCCCTGCGTTCTTTTTTGGTTTTTTTATCTCGGTTTTCATAAAAAAAAAAGCGTGGTTATATGTAAGTAAAGATCACAGCAAAAAAGTGTGATCGTTTATGGTCAAAACTGAGATAGAAAATTGTAAATTATAGAAAGCTGTAGTACTCCAATGCGTAGGTGAAAAAGTTTTTTCAAAATATAAACTAGGAGTGATGTTCACTATCAATTATAGACCTTTCAACTATGTATGCAAAAACTAACGGAATTAGATCTTCACTTATTAAGTGACAAGACAAAAGGTTAACTCTCCCGCATGTCTTAGTCTGAAATTGGAGCAAACGCAATTCTCATGAAAATTGCAACATGCCCTTTTCACATGCAGTTGACAGAAGAGATGACATGAGTATAATCATGTTAAACCACTAAAGTAAAACCTTTGATCAGTAAAGAAGAGTCATACTCATCACTCTGGTTGTTTTAACTTTCGACAAATACGTGACGAAAACTGAAGACAACATTACTTATATCGCACAAGCCTAACCCAAGACGATAGATTACAGCCTAAGGCAACTTGAAGCTCGTAAGCCTTCCCAAGCAGGCCCCTGATCAAGCTCGATTCCCACAGTGCTAAGCTTGGCTTGATTTTCTTATCAAATGAGCTTGAGAAACTTTTTCACCCAAATGATAACAAGTCACTCTCGAGCACCTCAGCTCAAATTGCAGGTATATGTTTCACATACTGTTCCATACATGCCAAGTACTCAAATAGGAGTAAATTATGTTATTTGGCCTCCTTGCATGCATAAATATGAAAAAAAATAACCTTTTTTTCCCTTGGATAATGAGTAAGTGGAACACGTTTTACAGTTGTATATTTAGAGTAAGCATTGACCTGAATTTCTCGCAAGCCCAGTGCTTTACCAATGGCCGTGGCCACCAAATCACTACCACCCCTAACCAATGTAGTGATAGCACGAGATTTCAAGCCCTATGATCTTAATGGCAAAGAACATCATTATTGCAATCCCAGAAACGGACACCACTCAAGCAGATAAAGATTGTTTCAAGGTGAAAAGGACAACCTTTCCAAGGAAGCCAGTAACAGCAAGAATTGCAAAATCAATTGATATGACCTGACATTTGGCATCAAATACTTTCTCCAACCCAGACCTTCCAAATAGAAGGCCAGCAAGAGCTATTTGCGCGAGTATAGAATTTTTGCGCATCCTTCCATAATATCTATGTATATGTAAGGAACAAAGACAATTAAGTCAAGGTAGAGAACATATGCTTAAAAGCTAAAATTGGTTCTAGTGATACAAAAAATAAGTACACCACTATAGTGTTTGCCAGGCTTTTTGCTAGGTGTTTCAGGGGATAAATTTTGAGGAGTGTCACTAACCATTAGCAAAGGAGGAGCACTTTCATCATGGAAGGCCTTCACACTAAATTTGCACTGGGAAATTTCTGCATAGGGATATATTGAATATGACATTCCGTTGCAGATGCGTATGTAACTCTTGGGTGTTGAATGTCAATGGATACTGCATTGTTGTACATTAGATTTAAGCAATTAGACACATTTTGGTAGTTAACTAACTTAGAATTTGGCATTCAGGAGAATATATAAGTAGCCATCTGAAAATGGCAACATGGTAAGTTTAAAATGTATGTAGAAAACAGTCTTTTGGATTAGGTGCAAATTGCTTTCTTTATTTCTAAGTCAACATTTGCAAGCATGGAAGTTTAAACTAAACAAAGACTATATGAACCATATGATCATTATCGAGATACTACTAATCATCTGAATTTGTCAATTCAAAGAAAGGGTTTTTTGGGTGTGTATATCCTGCTGTGTTGCCATATGGGAATATAGAGAATCAAATATCAAGTATGAACACGTATTGAAAGCTTAAATGCATGAAGTAGCTTTTGATAAAAGATATATCGTATAAGTTAGACAAGTAGGAGCCAAGAAGAGAGCAGTCGAGGTTACCATTGACCAAAAGTTCAATGTAAATGGAAGAAAGGCCAATAAACCAATGCCTTTTAGGAACGAGTAACAAATGACAGAGTTGTCAGAATTTTACGCATTTGGAAGAAAATTGTAGAGAAATCATACAAGTTAAATCTCTCTCTATTAGCTTGAGCTTTTACATGAATTGGTGGCTAACAATTAACCACGATACCCGAGCTGACAATGATCTTGACATCTAGTGTTTGAACCTTTCAACCTAGTTGATATTTACAGTGCTTGTTTGACTCACTTATGAAAGTGATTCTATGTTCTTATAAATGTAAGGTTCAAAAAACAAGCAGATGATAAAGGCTAGTTGCTCACAAGCAATACCAAACCACAAAATACTAACCTTGTGATTTTACAATCTAATATCACAATTGGTAGAAGAGTTGGTAATTTACTGCTTTGGAGAAAGTGTTGGGAACATGTGTGAAGGATGAGTCCCACATCGGATAAATAGAAAAAGAGTTGGACCTTAATATACAATTGGATGACTCACCACTTACAAGGCTTAGCCTTTTAAGTGGATATGGGTCATTTAATGTATATTGGGCCCAACGAATGTGGTGGACTCCGTTGATACTCCCCAACGGATTGGGCCCGCGCACACGGGAAGAACCTCAGGCGGATCAAGCTCCCTAACAGAAAGCAATATCACAATTGGTACTGTTCTTTTGTCCACATATCTAGAAGTCTGTATATAATCCCGTAAGCCTCATCGCAAGCTATTAAAATGACATCACCGTCATCGTCTTTATAATTGATATTATAAGCTCCAACCTCTAGGTGAAGCCTCTTAGCAACTTCCTCCTGCAATTGTTGTATTCCTGACGACATAGAAAGCTAAAACTTTATTACACAATTAGAGTATTTCGCCTTAATCGTCACCATTTCCATTTAAGTCAATACATTCAATTCCAACAACAGACCCATGCCCAAGTTCCATAGCTTATGGTCTGCTATCATGATAATGATTTTCCTACCCCATAGGTAAAGGTTATTTCCTTTCGGGCTGGTTGAGAGCGAGAAGCATTCAAAAGCCCGACACTGTTGTTCGTAGCCAAGTGCTCTAATTATCTTATTTAATGCTAAACAAGGCTTTTATGATGAAGCTTCGTATCAAGGAACATCATATCTAATAGTAAAACGCAGTCTATCCAATATCTTGTGAAAAAGGTCGGGCAGGAGTGGTGGGTATCACATTCATGGGATTGCATAAAACAAATCACAACTGCAGTACCAAAATACAGGGAATTACCTTTTGGCAGACCGCAAATGCAGCCTGTTCAGGAGACATATTGTCAAATGGTGTCAACGCAGTTAAAAGCTCCAAGAGGACTATGCCAAAGCTATAAACATCAACTTTCCTTGTATGATATTTTTCTTTGATCATTTCTGATGCCATCAACGGTAGGTACCTGTGAATCCCTTTGCACTGCCACATTAAGATTCCAAGCATGAGATTCCAAAATCTGCTACCTTCACGCACATATCTTCCCCAAGCAATAAATTTTCTGAGTAAAGATCCCTATGAAGTATCCCCTGGGAGTGAAGATATTGCATCCCATGTGCAATCTCAAGGGCCAATTTAAGAACCAGGTTGAGAGGAAGTGAATAGGGCTCCTACTGATGAAGCTACTTTCTCAGGGAGCCCCCAGGCAAGTAGTTAGTGATGATACAAAACACAGGTGGCTTTTTACATGCTCTAACAAACTGCATCGATAAAGTGGAGAAATACATGGGTCAAATAAGTTTGGGATGGGAAGGTTCAGCTTTGTAAAATTTTTGTCAAATGTAGTATTCATGTACTCAACGTAGAATGGCGTGGGCTAGTCGATCCACTAGTTTTGCAAGTATTTACAGCAATCACCAAGAGGAATTTGTGTGTGTGACACATTACAACTGTCCCCACTGAACAGTAAAGGTTGTTTTGGAATCAAGGATTTGAGGAGAGATTTAACAAGGGAAACCAAAAGAGAATCCGATAAAAAAATTAGATTTGTCCTTCAGCGTATTTTAACTTAGATTCATCCCTTCAATATATTCCCACCTTTCTTTTATTTATTTCTCCTCTGAAAAATACGGTAAGGATATGTTGGAAATTTTATAATTTCGGTATGAATTAAAATGGGCACGCGGAAGGTCTCTCGAGGCAACCGATGTGTTCCATTACGTGTATATTATATCAGGACGAATGGGAAGGAAGTCCTGCCATACATTCCCCCTTGTGGTGAGATTCGTTGGCTTCATTCAATTCGGCGAAGTCAATTTCCACATACTTTCCTTGCAAGCCAAGGCAAGTGACTTGGGTAGACTTGGGTGTACTTGGCCAAAGACTTGCCAAAGACCTGGCCATTGGCTGCCTATAAATAGGCCATCTTCTTCTTGTTGGGTCAAGTTCTTCGTACTCTAAAAATTCACTTCCGAAAATTTCTTTGAGAGAGAGAGGCAGGCGCAAGTAAGTTCGCCAAGGCAGTCGACGGTGGTGTTTTGTCGGCTTGTGGTTTTAGCCGTTTTATCCTGGGACAAAGACACCGGTGAATCCTACAACACCCACGGTAGGCGGCGAATCTTTGTTAAGGAGATTGTGGTATCACACAGGACTCGGCTCGGTTTTCAATTCAATTTTCGGCTTGTCTAATTTATAATGAAACTGTTCTCTGGAATTTCATGTTATTGCCGAATTTTTCCAACAAGCTTAACAAAGATTCTTTTTTGATTGATAATAGGCTTTCAAGATTCCAGAAAACAATTTCTCTTTCGTACTAATAGCTTGGTTGCAGAATAGATATTAGTTGCAGATTAATCATGTTCTCGGATGATGTGTTGCGGCCTGGTTTATTAAAGGAGATTGGAGTAGTAATCTTACTGATGGAATTCGCCACAGCATGGACGACACGCAGCTATGGGTAAATTATTATTAATTTTTATCCATGGTTGATTTTTGTCCCATATGTTGTAATTCACAGATGCTAAAGCAATTTGGATCCCATATTGTCTCAAAATTAGTTGGTTTTTTCTTCTTTTTTTTTTTTTGATCCAACAAAAACTCCTAAAAGCCAAAACAAACCGAGAGAGACGATACAAGCCACCAGGGAAAAAAGCCATAAAAAGCCCCCACTCAAAACCACAACCACCCAAACCTGCTCAAAGCACCTAACAACCTATGGAGGAGGAATCAGAAATTGATGAGATTATGACTCTGAATTCTATGTTCCTCAAGCTCCATTTGCATAAGCTTTCTCAAGGACCCTCCATCATTTTCATGAAAAATAAGCCCATTTGCGGTGGACTTATTTTATAATGGGTTCCATTCGCATTTCGGAACGACTAGGAAGTAATTTGTTGTTTATCTCGTGATTAACTTTCTAAAGCTGGTTTTGGTATTGGATTCTTGGACTAATGTCTCTACTGACTTTGTTCATGAGTTTTACTTGTCCATATATGTGAGGCAGTTCGTTATGCCTTAGATTAATAATCAGCACGAGCAGTCTTTGCTAGTTGTTGCCCAATTTCTGACTTCTGGATGGTGGTCTTATAACAGTGAAGGTTTCTTTTTATATAAGGTTTGGTTTGAAACTCCACTGGTTCTTCCCCATTATGAATTAGTGATTTATTTTGGATTCCAGTGATTTTTCACTTCGGAAATCCTAGTTTCGGGTATTGTCTCTCTATTTTTGTTCCACTTTATATTGAGATTTTGTTCACTGACTCGTGTTGATCTTAGTTTCAGTAATGTTAACTGAGTTCTGGGGAAAATAACAGGTTCTGTTGTTAGAGAATATGAGATAAGACATATCTAGTTTTAACATTTGTTGGTGGAAGGTTTTTGGTGATTTCTTCCACAGGATGGTGTTCCAGATTTGTTATGTGGGATGATGAGCCACAATTTTTTTTTAAAGCCTGGTGATCATGCGGATTTGGATCGATGCTTTCGGTTGTAAGGGAATTTTTCCTCTTACTTGTGGCATCTATTTGGATTTAGATTTTACCGTGGAAAATCTATTTTTGGTACCCGTGGTTTTTTGAGGAAAATCATATGTTCAAACATATGAATAAACCAATCATACTGATTTTTGCAAGATGAGTGGATGTATGGACGGTATACTTTCTTTGTTCCACAACCTCATTAAATTGGTGACAATTTATTTGGTTTCTTGTGGCAGTGATTTAGATGTTACAAAGTTGGATGCGGGTAATGAGTTTTGTCTCTCCTAGTTGGCCAGCTAATTACGTGGATCTGCTGGTTTTATGATTGTTGATGGGTTATAAGATAGACCTGGTGGACAACATTATTTTTGCCCAAAGGGGTACGGGGTCTATGAGGAGGACAAGGCACAAAGTAGTGCTCCTTGTTTTTAAACCCTTTAATCACTTTTATTGTTGCCCGTAAATTGCTTGGGGAACAGAGGAAGGTTATAAGTATTTTGCAATTTTTCATGATATCAATTCTGGACTTATATAGTAGTTGATATGCATCTACAACTTTTTGTTTGGAGACATGGTCGTTGTCCTCAAGGCAAGGCCGTGTATTAGCAATATTGCATTGTTCAGATTATCTAACATTGAGTTGATGAAATCTGGCCCGATGCAGGCAAAAAGTTGGTTATGAATGCTACATGGGAGAAAATGTGAATTGGTTCCAAGGTGAACAGAGGATTTGTTTGTGTGTAGATGATCACACACGGTCCACAGATTGGTTTGTGATAAGTCGTATGGCTTCGGCCTTGGTATGTCGTGCGCGACTCGATCTCGAATTGGAATGTGGTAACCTGTTTGGCTTCGGTCGTGGTTAGTCGTGCATAAGTGCACCTTTGATCGGTACCATGGTACATTGGATGGCTACGGCCTAAGGCTGTCGGGCGCGGCTGGCCTTGGATTGGTGTGGTGATCGACCTCTAGAGCAGTCTACTTGGCTTAAGCCTTGACACTGCTCGGCCTTGATCTTGTGAACATTAGACTAATTGGCTTTTGGGGTGATCAACTCGGCTTATGCTGTGACATTGCTAGGCCACGGTCTTTTGTATAGTCTGCTCATTTGACGCAGTTTATGTACTCAGCCTTGTGATCAAAGCAAGCACTTAAACAATGGCAAGAGAAGTTTGACAATGTGATGTTGTCTAGTGGCTTCCGGATCACGAATGTGACAAATTTGTCTATGTCAAAGACACTAACGAATGGTACATCATTTTGTGTATCTACGTTGATGACATGCTCATTGTTGGTAGTAATGACAGGGTCATTTCGTCTACCAAAGATATGTCAAACTCAAAGTTTGACATGAAAGATATGGGCCTTGCAGATGTGAGTGATACTAGGTGTTAAAATCACCAGAACACCTGACGGACTTGCGTTGTCTCAGACACACTATGTTGACAAAATTCTTGAAAAGTTCAACTGGCCTGATTCAAGAATCGTGAGAACCCCCGTGGACTTGAGTCTCCTTTTATCCAAGAATTGGGGGGGGGGGGGGGGGGGGGAAGGTGTATCCCAATTAGAGTATTCTCGGATAATTGGGAGCCTAATGTACTTGATGAGCTGTACAAGGCCCGATATAGCCTATTCAATTAGCAGACTGAGCGGATACAAGAGTAATCCAAGCCAGGATCACTGGAAGGCGATAGTCAGGGTGCTACATTATTTGAGATATACCCGTGATCTGGCATTGCACTACACCAGATATCCGGCAGTACTAGAAGGGTACTGTCATGCGAATTGGATATCAGATGTGAAAGACTCGAAATCCACGAGTGAATATGTTTTTACGCTTGGTGATGCAGCTGTTGCTTTGAAATCTTCCAAACAGACGTGTATAGCACGTTCTACGATGGAATCTGAGTTTATTGCTTTAGATAAAGCAACAGAAGAGGCTGAGTGGCTCCGCCAATTTTTGGAAGATATTCCAAGATGGTCGAAACCAATGCCAGCGATTTCTATCCATTGTGACAGTCAAGCTGCGATTGGTAGGGCACTAAGTAGTATGTATAATGGAAAGTCGAGACATATACGTCGTAGACATAATTTCATTAGGCAACTGCTCTCAAGTGGGGTTGTCACTATTGACTATGTAAGGTCAAAGGACAATATCGCGGATACGCTAACCAAAGGGTTAACCCGAGAGCAAGTTGAGCAAACATTGAGAGGAATGGGGTTAAAGCCACTACGCTCATAGAACTGTGAGGGTAGCCAACCTAGCTGGCTGGAGATCCCAAGATCTAGGTTCAATGAGACTATTTTTTGCGAGTATTCGAGAACGATCACTGAGGAGACGAGGTCTCCTGCCCATTCCTGTATATGATGTAGAACAGTGATGCCTGCAAAGTGGAAAAGGTTAAGCATTGCTTTTAATGACTCTTATGCGTCGGAAATACCGACCAGGGTATAGCATGATACCCTTTATAAGAAGGTCACCTATGTGAGTATGAAGTGGGGCCGCTTCTTTGAGAATCTTGGCAAAATTCTCAAGAAAATACTTGCAGAACCAGGAAGCGGGTGTCATGGCCAAAATGAACCCAACAATGTGAACTATACTACGGTAGGAGAAGTCCCGTGTGACGTTTATTGTCTCAGTTTACACCGGCGGCGGAACAGTTCAAAGCGGGACCGCACACTGGTCTGCTAGTAAACTCGATAAGCTATTACAAGGGAAGGTTCAAGGCCAAAAGCTACCTATCCTATGCAGGAATTATCCGTTGCCTCTCTCTCGGGTCAGCTCTTGTACTCTGCGTCAGTTTGCCTGCCAATTTCATTCATGGGGGGGATTGTTGGAAATTTTATAATTTCGGTATGAATTAAAATGGGCACGCGGAGGGTCTCTCGAGAAAACCGATGTGTTCCATTACGTGTACATTATATCAGGACGAATGGGAAAGAAGTCCTGCCGTACATTCCCCCCTTGAAGTGAGATTCGTTGGCTTCATTCAATTCGGCGAAGTCAATTTCCACATACTTTCCTTGCAAGCCAAGGCAAGTGACTTGGGTAGACTTGGATAGACTTGGGAGGACTTGGGTAGACTTGGCCATTGGCTGCCTATAAATAGGCCATCTTCTTCTTGATGGGTCAAGTCCTTCGTACTCTAAAAAATCACTTTCGAAAATTTCTTTGAGAGAGAAAGGCAGGCGCAAGTAAGTTCGCCAAGGCAGTCGATGGTGGTGTTCTGTCGGCTTGTGGTTTTAGCCATTTTATGCTGGGACAAAAACACTGGTGAATCCTACAACACCCATGGTAGGCGGTGAATCTTTGTTAAGGAGACTGTGATATCACACAGGACTCGGCTCGGTTTTCAACTCAATTTTCGGCTTGTCTAATTTATTTATTAAGTCTCTGCAATTCGTAATTTTGTTTATCATTATAATGAAACTGTTCTCTGAAATTTCATGTTATTGCCGAATTTTTCCCAACAGGATACAATAAGGAGCCTAAAGAATTAGAAATGATACTACAATAAACGATCAAAGTTAGGATGGGTTAGTATATTAATGGACCATTGCCGGGACGCAAGCAAAGGTAAGAAATAGGGATAACTTCTATTTGTCACTATTTAGTCCCATGACTCCCATTGCCAGGACCCAAACCCTCATTGAAAAAAGAAGTTCCGAAAGCTTAAAAATTGAATAATACTCACAGCTAGTGCATGGGAATAAGAAACAGGGGTAACTAAGGCTAAGTTTTCCATTTGATTTTAGCAATTAGCCATAATTTTAGCAAATAAGTTTACGAGATGCTAAAATCATGGTTGATTCAACAATCAAATCAACTATAATGTTAGTACATGATGAACTCATTTGCTAAAATCAAACAAAAAACTCAGCCTAAAGTCCAGGAGCTTCACTGAGAAGACTCGAGAGGAAAAGGGACATTTCTGAATAGGCAAAAGTAGTGGGGACTGTGTGGTCCTCCCCCAGACCCAATTAGAAGCTCATCATCCAAAAGTTAATCCTTTTCTTGTGAATATACACTTCCAGTATCCAAACCCAAACCCAAATCAGCATGAAACTATATACTACTCTTACTATTAGTTCAGTCAAACAAACGAGCCACGAAGGGAAAAAATCTACCACAGATAATGAAGAATGGAAAACTTAACAGTGATGACATAGGGATGCTGCAATCGAAACAGCAGAGCTACCTCCGTAGGGAACTGCTTCTCCAGCAAAGCAGCCAAATCCCCGTCCCCCTCCGGTTGACTCACGAACTTAATCGCCACATCCCTCTGCTTATACATCCCTCTGCAAATCCTACTATGCCGTCCTGACGCAAATTTGTTCCCAATCAACAGCTGACACATGTCCGCGCTCCATTCCTCCTCTTCGTCCCCTATATTCTCCGCACCAGACGAGACCAAGTACTTGGACCCGAAACGGCTCGCTTGTATTCACCCAAAGAGAGACGCCTCTCGAGTTTTGTACTGGTGTTGGAGATTTGTATGATGTTATTAACCATAATTTAATGTTTTTAAAATGAAAATTATTCTTAGTTTTTAATTATTTTCAAAGTTTTATAATTTTTTAAGTACATCTAATAAAAATATGTAAAATATACTCCCAAATAGGAAATTGGGGAGAGGGCTGGAGTCACGCCAACTCTTATATAACTCTCCGCTAGTCCATCCTACCGTTTCGAGAGCTTAAGATGAATTTTGAAATGAAGCCCTTAATAAACGTTTATGAAACTCAAATATAAAGTTCATAAATGAACGTTTAGTCGGACTACCCGAAGGGCCTAAATGAACATTTTGAAACCCAAATGCATGAATTCAATGCGGGAAAAAAAAAGAAAAAAAAAAGATACATACAACATTCAAAAGCATCAAATTCTTTCATGGCCTAACGACATATGATTATTACGCGGGGGGCAATCGTTAAATCGTGCTCTAGTTCCCTAGGCAGCACCCAAATCTCAAGTTTTTGTTTCCCATTTGATTAAATGAGAATCCTATAAAATTAATAGGGGAAACAAGGCCAAGTATTTCATTCTAGCTCTGCCCCGTTTAACATAATTAGAATACATTTTCCTCATATTTGATTAAATGAGAATTCTGCAAAATCAATAGGTTGATTTTAGCAAATGAAGAAATTATTTACTAAAATCAACCCATTTTAGCAAATAGAAATGGGTTGACTTTAGCAAATGGTTTCCTCGTTTGCTAAAATCACCCACTTAATTTTGTCGGATTCCCATTTAATCAAATTGGAAACAAGGCCAAGTATTTCATTCCAGCTCTGCCCGTCCATCACACAATAGAAAAGTAATGCATCATTTAACATAATTAAAATACATTCTCTTCATTTCTCAGCAAAATCTCAATAGAAGTTCTTACGACTTGACTAGTACAATAGGTACGAGAAAGAAATACACCATTTTTTTTCACCCAAAAATGTTGGAAGAAAAACATGGAAACGTACACAACTTAAAAATAAATACACAATTCTATAGATAGCAGATACGTTCAACCACCTTTAGTACGATCGGAGTACCAACTGCACGACGTAAACAACTCTCTAAGCTAGATAGCAGATATGTTCAGCCACTTTTAGGATGTTCAACCACTTTTAGTATGATCGGAGTAACAGTTGCACGATGTAAACAACTCTTTAAGCTCTCATTGCATACGATGGAAAGGTCCTGTTTTCCATCAAAGTACTTGATATCATAAGCTCTAGTCTTAAGTTTCAAACTATCTTTTATGCGCTTCCGCAACGCTTCCCATATTTCTAGCAACGGCAGATCGAATGGTATTATTTCCCCTTTATGTTCCACGTTTATGGACACCTTATCGTCACCTTGAATCCTTTGTTTTCCATATACAGGCTGGGAGTCAGTTATGCTTTGCTGAAATTCGGACCATTTCTCAAAACCTGCTTCCTCAACACGACGTTTTAGTGTACTCTTGCTAACTGCGAAAGAGAAGAGTAATTCAAACACAAGGGAGGCTAGGAATTCATTCGGGAGGGCCAAAGTAACACATATACTTTTATAATAAAAACTGTTGCAATCTCGTTACGATCAAGACATACTATTTCGTTTTGCATGTAATAATACATTAAAGTGACTTTGTCCTTGTTTTAGTGACCAAAATACTCGCACACTTATATTTGATCATGCCTTATAAAAAACTTAGAGAAATTCTTAAGGAGCAAGCTAAATTTTTTTAAATTGAAATCAATCTTTAATCTTAACGCAATTTTAAACAACAAACTTTTTTTTACAAATAATTCTATTGTAGAGCATCGCTAGCTTAATTTCTATGTTTTTTATTTCCGAAATTGTATGCTTACTCCCGAGTTTCTTTGCAGCATTCTCTAACTTGTAGCCTTGGCATTCCAGCAATTCCTCCATGCTTATTGTTATCTTAGGTCGTCCTCCCGATTTTGGCCGTTTATGGGAATCCACTGATTGTAAATTAATCGGTCAAGTTAATATACATAAAAGATGCTAAACTCAAATTCAAAAGTAAAATATGGTGGGGGGGAGAGAGAGAGAGAGAGAGTACCGGAAGTGGAAGAAGACTTTTCGATCTGGATGGACTTTTCGTTCTGGATATCCCCCCCATCTAATCCGTTAACTGGCCATGAAATTGAGCTTATTATCAGTAGGGAAAGCTGCTGAATTATTACTAGGTTTCTATTGCACACAATCTCTATGCTTTTTATAATTTTGGTTTTTGGCTCCATGCCGGGTTAGGAAAAATAATCCGAACCGTTCATATCGTAGGCCTCATCGTGAACAATCTGTGTGCAAAATAATTATTTTGATCGACCATCACTTAAAAATTGTTCGATCAATTTAATTTTTTTACACACATGTTTCCGAGGGAGACCTATGAGGTGAACTATCCGGGTTATTTTTTTATATAGGCCCCCCTAAGAGCCAAAAAAAAATATGGGTTTTGGTAGCAAGGAGGCTAGTTAGCACTGGCGGACGCATGATTCTTAACACAGGGGACCAAATCATATATATTCATAAATTAATAACAAAATATCATCTAGATATATTAATAACCCAATTTTGAGGGAATTTTCTTCATAACCTTTTTTTTGAAAAAAAATCCTAAATATAGTAGAAAATTAAGAAATTTGAGGGTTGTGCAAGGGCCCGAGCCCTCGCTTGCACCTCTTAAGTCCGCCCCCGCCAAATGCCAATTAGGGTATGGAGGGGAGATTAAATCCTAGAGTGAGATCGGAGACTCACCAGGATTCAAAGGCTGATTGGGCACGCCTTGTCTGATATTGTAACTCGCCGAATCTAAATTAAATGTTCGTTAAAATATGAAAAATGGCAAACGCAAATTCAAATGTACATTGGAGAGAGAGAAGAGTAACATCAATGCAAATTCCACACACATTTGTAATTAGCCAGAATAATAAGTAGTAAAAATCGTGACAAGTGAACCAAAAAACTGCGCAACAAATTAATATTGGCAGCTAATCATAATTATACCCAAAAAGTATGTAACACTTGTGCTGTAACTCTGATACTAAATATTTTATGTGGTAAAAACTCATTCATAATTACACCTAAAAAATGTAAAACAGGCCTAAATATGAAACATTTTTACCTTAACTCTCTCCTAAAAGAAAAACTAAGGGCATCTTCATTTGATTCATTAAAAAATGTTTGTTAATGGCGTGTAATATGCCAAAAATTTATTAAAGCGAAACCCAAAATCGTGTGTTGCGGATTTGTTGTGTAGATTATGTAAGAGTGAGTAAATTTAATTCCTTTTTCCGGTAAGAGATAGAATCCATTAGTCAAAACCCCAATACAAAAACCTACCAAAAAAACCAACAAGAACCAGAAAAAAGAAAGAAAAACAAAAGAAAAGAGAAAATTACAGGAAATCCCAGATCTGGCTCCCACTTTGCCCGAAAATCGGTTTCAGCTGTCCATACAAATAAGAGAGGAGGTTGATCGCCATGGGGAGTCGCCGGAAAACAAATGGGGAAGTGATAGAGAAGAGGAGTGGAGGAGGAGGAGGAGGAGGAAGGGTGGTGGGGGAGGGGGAGTGCAGCCGCCGCTAGAAAACTAAACTGTAGGCAGAGGCTTCTCCTGCCGCCTCCCCTCTCTCTCAGTCTCTCTCTCTAACTTTCCTCTCGCCCTTGTATATTTCCCTTACTTTATTTATTTAATTCTTGAAAAGTACTTACTTTATTTGTGGACTTGCACACCAGCTCTGTGGGACCCAATGGAGAGAAAGAGGAATCCCAATTGTGCGGAAAAAAAAGAAGAAATTCAAATATAGTACTTCCTTCATCCTAATTTTTTTTCCATTTATGTGTGTGTGTGTCTATTTTCAATTGTTTATATCTTTCAATCTATAATATTTTTTTACAATTTTGAAATTTCGTTTAATAGAACTCATCGAAAATTATCAAACCAGATCCATGTTGAATATATATAATTTTCTACATTTAGTAACATAAATGATTTTTTGAGGTGTCGTGAATAATGAAAGCGGACAAGAAATTTAAGACGGAGGGAGTACAACTTCAATTGTCTTTTATTTTTTTTCCTACATGAACGTGACTCGTTCATAAATCAAATAAAGTACAATCAAAATTATTTTTTGTTCATAATATCAAGATCACTTTTGTCAATTTTTCTGTGTACATCTAAATCCGAAGAAAATGGAGATACTCAAACTAGTCAAGAAGAGGAGATCGAGGAACAAAAATGTAGGACCAATTATTATTAATCTTAAAAAGTGGAAGAGAGAAATCAAGGCTCACCGAACATAGGCATAAGTTCATTGTAATAATGGAATTGAAATCCACTATGTTGCAACCTGTTCATGAAATAGAATTTAAACAGTTGTGTCAGTCACTGAATTTTTTCTATTTTTTTCTGAGGAGATTATTCAGGGCGCATGTGGCATAACGTGGCGGTGTCCAATTTTTTTTTAAAATTCACTACAATGGGACGAAAAAGGGATTGGACCGTGACAGCGCCCTAAGAGCCCTGCATAATCTTTCATTTTTTTTGGACAAGAAAAAAAAATAGATAGTTGAGGTTTCAAACCAAAGTGGTAACCAATTTTTTGTTTTTTTTTTCTCACACAAGAACGATTTATTTGTATATCAACCGGAGTTCGATCAAACAAATTTTTGGGTTGGAAAGTTTTGTAAATGAATTCCACAAAATAAACGATTTTGGGATGGACAAAAAAACAAGGAAAATTAGAGGGGAACTCAATCCAACTATTGTCTTTTGCTTTTGTTGGAAGATAGTTGAACTTGGGTAAAATGAGAGAGAGAGAGGGTTACTTACCGGAATTAACTAGGATGTTATTGTTGCCAGTAGCGATATTCTGTCGGTCCATTTTAGAACTGAACTGAACTGAATGGATCACTTGAAAGGGCCAACTAGTGTGGTACCATATATTTATAGAAACAGAGAATAATGCAACCAAAACAGCTCAAAACACCCAAAAAGAATCAATTCAAAATAGTCTAACAAGATCTCAAAACTCCCAAAAGTGATCAATTCGGAAATAATGGTCTTACATGAGCTCAAAACTCCTAAAAAGGATCACATAAAAACTATAAGTGATAAAATAGAAAAAAAAAGGTTCATGATCCTCCACCATACATGTCCAAAAAGTAAATCTCCACTAGTACTACTGAAAATGACGGGTCATTGAAATATGGGGTGACAGAGAATTCTTCAACCAAAACAACTCAAAATACCCCAAAAGGATCATTAATGGTCTCACAAGAGTTCAAAACTTCCAAAAGGGATCAGTTCAAATAATAATGATCTCACAAGAGCTTAACATTCCTAAAAAGGATCACATCGATAATAAAAGTGAAAAAGTAGAAGAAAAGATTCATGAACCTCCACCATACAAGTTTTCTGTTTAATCATGGTTGATTTTAGCAAATGAGTTCACCAAGTGCTAAAATCATGGTCTTTTTTGGCTAAAATCAACCATGATTTTAGAACCTGGTACACTCATTTGCTAAAATTATGGTTGATTTTAGCAATTGGGTTGCTAAAATCAAATAAAAAACTCAGCCAATTGGCCCCAAAATTTGCAAATGTTAATTTTGGTCTATATTGTTACACTTTTTCGACTTCTCGTCAAGATAAATTATTAATAAAAAATTGAATTGAATATAATAAAAATTAAGAAAAAACAACTAAAATGAGTGAGTGAAAATTTAACCCAAAGGAGATCGCAACCTTGTTTGTTTATGGTCTCAAAACCCACCTTGCACGGTCCCCAATAAAATTTTCTTTCTATTCTTCTCTACTAATTACCTCAAAAATCTCCCTCAAAACCCAAACCAAACAAAGCAGTCAACTAAAGAGAAAAACTTATTCACGTACGGATCAGTCGTGAATAAGGTTTTTGCACTACCCAATAGTCCTTCAACACCTCGTCCTACTAGACCCTACTGATGTGGATAATATAGTTGTCCTATAAACTGTAGTAAAAAGTTGTTCTCATATTTAACCATGGTTAGAACTCTCATTTGGGCATGGAAAAGCATCCTTTGTGGTGGAGACCTCATTGCCCAACATATTGCTTGGAGAGTAGGTGATGGGACTGTTGAGTGTGGCTTCAAAATGGTGCTCGCAGCATCTCTGGTCCGGACCAAGGTAATGGTGGTCCGGACCAGCACTTGTGGTACGATTTTGGAGGTCGCAGCAGTGTTCGTCCGCAGTTGGTCCGCAGTTGGTCCGGACCGGGTCCGAACCAGGTCCGGACGAGGGGTCCTGCAGCGCTCCGATTGATCTCAGCAACCTTGGTCCGGACAAGCCGGGTCTTGGTCCGGACGAAGGCGACGTACAGCAGTTTTTTAAAGTGCGTTTTTATCAGTTTTAGGGTGAAGAAGTCTAAACTTGTTTGGAGAGAGAAACCCAGAGAGACTGAGAGAAACATCGAGAGGAGATTGGAGATTGTAATCCTTATTGATTATAGTGGATTGATTCGTCCCTTCCCCCGTGGATTAGCTACACAGCCTGTGTAGTGAACCACGTAAATCTCTTGTGTTCTTGTGTGCTTGGTTTTCTTGCTTTCCTAGCGTTCTTCATCTTTATTGTTCTTGTTTCTAGATTGATTGTGTTTCCTAGAATCGTTGTGACTTCCGCAGTATCGCACAACAAAGTGGTATCAGAGCTCTTGGTTAGGGTTTCTGGCAGAGTACCCAGTTAGGGTTTCAATCTAGGGTTTCACTAAAGATGTCGAATACCAAGTATGAGGTGGAGAAGTTCACCGGTAAGAATAACTTCTCTTTGTGGCAGCGGCGTATGAAGGATATCATGATCCAACAGGGTGTCTCAAAGGCTTTAGACGGGAAGACGAAGAAGCCTGCGGAGATGACAGACAGTGTTTGGGATGATCTTGACGCTAAGGCAGCCAGTTCTATTCGTCTAAACCTAGGCGATGAAGTTATTCACAACGTGTTAGACTCAGAGACGGCAGAGGCGATCTGGAAAAAGCTCGAGGGTTTGTACATGAGGAAGAATCTGACCAACAAGCTGTATGTCAAGAAACAGCTGTATGGATTGCAGATGAAGGAAGGTACGAATCTATTAGAACATTTAAATTCCTATAATATGCTGAACTCGCAACTGGTGGGGTTTGGAGTAACGCTTGACGAGGAGGATAAGGCTATCCTGTTGTTAGCATCACTGCCTCCTTCATATGATCATCTGGTGACTACAGTTATGTATGGGAAGGAAACCTTGTCACTCGATGAGGTTACCAGTACCCTTTTGTCTCATGAGAAGATGAGGAGGGATGATAATGTTGATGCAGATCAAGGTCTTTTTGTCTCTAAGCCACAGTCGAGCCGAGGTAGAAGCAAGTCAAAAGGGAAGGGAGGTTCAAATCGGGAAAGGTCGCAGTCGAGAGGGAAGTCGAACACGAAAAAGGATGTGGAGTGTCACTTTTGTCACAAGATGGGGCACTACAAAAATCAATGCGAGGATTTGAAAAATCTTCTTGCAGAGGCGAAAAAGGGGAAGAAGAAGGTGGAATCCGTTAGTATTGCGGAGGACAAATCAGACAGTGACATCGACGCAGATTTACTCTCCGTTTCTTCAGGTAGCAATTTTCTTTCAGAGTCATGGATTTTGGATTCTGGTTGCTCTTATCATATGTGCCCTAATAAGGAGTGGTTTGACAATTATAAGCCTTGCAATGGTGGTACGGTTCTAATGGGTAATGATGCAGTTTGTAAAGCCATTGGAATCGGTACCGTGAAAATTAAGATGTTTGATGGAGTTGTGAGGGTTTTGGGGAATGTCAGACACGTGCCTGAACTTAGGAAGAATTTAATCTCTTTGGGAGCATTAGATTCAGCTGGGTGTATGTACACAGCACAAGGTGGAGCAATGAAAATTAGCAGAGGAGCTTTGGTGCTAATGAAGGGACAGAAGGTGGGTAATTTGTACAAGCTGATTGGGGACACAGTTGTAGGTGGAGTTGCTATCTCCACACCTGCAGAATCTAGCACTGATGACACGAGACTTTGGCATATGCGGCTTGGCCATATGGGTGAGCGTGGTATGTTGGAGCTTCATAAGCGTGACTTGTTGAAGGGGGTCAAAGCGTGCAAGATGGATTTCTGCAAGTATTGCGTGTATGGGAAGCAGCACAGAGTCAGTTTCAAGACAGGTGTTCATACAAGCAAGGAAGTTCTCGATTATGTTCATTCAGATGTCTGGGGTCCAGTTACCGTATCTTCTCACAGTGGTGCTCATTACTTTGTCAGCTTCATTGATGACTATTCCAGAAAGGTATGGGTTTATTTTTTGAAGCATTAGTCTGATGTGTTTGCTACGTTTAAGACCTGGAAAGCACAGGTTGAAACTCAGACTGGGAAAAGGATAAAGTATTTCAGAACTGACAATGGGACAGAGTACAGGGAAAAGGAGTTTTTGGCCTTCTGCGATTCAGAGGGAATTACTCGACACTACACAGTTAAGAAGACTCCACAGCAAAATGGAGTAGCAGAAAGGATGAACAGAACCTTGACAGAGAGGGCCAGATGTATGCGGTTGAATGCAGGGTTGCCGAAGGTATTTTGGGCAGAGGCAGTCAACACTGCATGTTTTCTCATTAACAAGTCTCCTTCTTCAGCCATTGATTTCAAGATCCCACAAGAGGTTTGGTCAGGTAAACCAGTTAATTTGTCAGATTTGAGAATCTTTGGCTGCCCGGCTTATGTGCATGTGCCGGATAAGGAGAGGTCGAAGCTTGATCCCAAGTCCAGAAAATGTATCTTTCTTGGATATGAAAAGGGTGTCAAAGGATACAGGCTCTGGGATCCTAAGGCACGGAAAAGGGTGATCAGCAGGGACGTTGTGTTTGATGAGGCATTTATGTTGAATCGGAATGATGAGACAGAATCTGGGGGTCCGAGGGAGAAATCCGTAGTCGAGGTGGAGCTTGAGGAGCCTGGTTCATTCAGTGATACAGGTGATGATCACGACCCACAGCAACAGTAAGAGGAGCCTTACACAGTCGCGAAAGGAAGGGAAAAACGGGTTCACAAACCTCCAGTTCGGTATGGTTTTGAGGACATGGTTAGTTTCGCTTTGGTGGCTGGCAGTGGAGATCCATTGTCTTACAAGGATGCTACAAGCAGTACTGACAACGACAAATGGTTGGTAGCAATGTCAGAAGAGATGGAGTCGCTCCACAAGAATAAAACTTGGGAATTGGTGAAATTGCCTAAGGGGAAGCAGGCCGTTGGGTGCAAGTGGGTGTATCGAAAAAAGGAAGCGTTGTCAGAGAAAGAGGGTGAAAAGTACAAGGCTCGGTTAGTTGCTAAAGGTTATTCACAGAAGGAAGGAGTGGACTATAATGAGATTTTTTCACCGGTTGTGAAGCACACTTCTATCCGTGTAATTTTGGCAATGGTCGCAATGCATGACATGGAGTTAGAGCAGCTTGATGTTAAAACTGCTTTCCTCCATGGAGACTTAGACGAGCAGATTTACATGCAACAGCCTGAAGGCTTCAAGGAACCTGGTAAGGAGGAGTATGTATGTTTGTTGAAGAAGTCATTGTATGGCTTGAAGCAGTCTCCCAGGCAGTGGTACAAGCGCTTTGATTCGTTCATGGTGTCGCATGGGTACGCGCGCTGTGAGTATGACTGTTGCATATACTATCGTGTCCTTTCAGATGGTTCTTATGTTCTACTTGCTTTATATGTTGATGACATGCTGGTAGCAGCAAAAAGCAAGCAAGAAATTGGGAAGTTGAAGTCGATGTTGAACAGTGAATTTGACATGAAAGATCTTGGAGCTGCCAAGAAGATTCTTGGGATTGAAATTCACCGTGACAGAAGGGCTGGTCAGTTGAGGTTGTCTCAGAGTGGTTATTTGCAGAAAGTGTTGCAGAGGTTCAACATGCAAGATTCCAAGTCCGTACGTACCCCACTTGCGGCACACTTCAAACTTTCTGCCAATATGAGTCCTAGTTCAGAGGATGAGGTAAAGCACATGGAGGAGGTGCCCTATGCGAATGCAGTTGGGTGTCTCATGTATCTGATGGTGTGTACAAGACCAGACATATCGCATGCAGTTAGTGTGGTCAGCAGGTATATGGCAAACCCGGGAAAGGAGCATTGGAATGCAGTTAAATGGGTTTTCAGATATCTCGCGGGCACTCGTGATCTGGGGATAGTGTTTGATCAGAAAGAGGCTTCAGAAGACGTGGTGGGCTATGTGGATTCAGATTATGCTGGGAATATCGACTCTCGTAGGTCGATGACAGGGTATGCATTTATGTTTTCCGGAGGTCCCGTCTGTTGGAAGTCTACTCTTCAGGATACAGTGGCTTTATCGACTACAGAGGCAGAGTACATGGCAGTGACTGAGGCAGCGAAAGAAGCAGTTTGGCTTAAGGGGTTGGTTAGTGAACTTGGTTTCATGCAGGACAGTGTGTTGCTGCATTGTGACAGTCAGAGTGCAATTCACTTGGCGAAGAATCAGGTATACAGCGCAAGGACAAAACATATTGATGTGCGGTATCACAGGATTCGGGAGTGGTTAGCATCAGGTGACCTAACTTTGTCTAAGGTTCACACTGATGAGAATGCGTCTGATATGTTGACGAAGCCGGTTCCGAGGGAGAAGTTTGAGCGTTGCTTGAACTTGCTCCATGTTCTCCGTTATTGATTGAGGACTTGAGGGTGGAGCACTCATACCCGTAAAGGGAGTGCAGTTGGGGGTTACATCAAGCTTTTCTTCAGGATGGTTCAGTTTGAAGCCAAGGTGGAGATTTGTTGAGTGTGGCTTCAAAATGGTTCTCGCAGCATCTCTGGTCCGGACCAAGGTAATGGTGGTCCGGACCAGCACTTGTGGTACGATTTTGGAGGTCGCAGCAGTGTTCGTCCGCAGTTGGTCCGCAGTTGGTCCGGACCGGGTCCGGACCAGGTCCGGACGAGGGGTCCTGCAGCGCTCCGATTGATCTCAGCAACCTTGGTCCGGACAAGCCGGGTCTTGGTCCGGACAAGCCGGGTGATAGGCGCGCAATATCCCTAGATATAAGCGCCTAAGTAGGGCTAATCAACGCGTTAAAGGCGCTGTTTTATTCCATTTTCCACTTGATGCGGTGTGTCCTCGGGTTTTCTTGTTTTTGGTTGTTTTGTAGGGAACAGGCTGGGAAGAGCGCTTGGAATGGACACATGGCGGTCATGCACGTAGGGAACCGGTGGGGCCCAAGTGGGGACGGCCAAGCAAGCTGAGGAGCAAGTTAAAGGTCTCGGTATCGATACAGGGATTGTCCTGTATCGATACCCAAGTGATCATACGCGAACAGAACCTATGGGTATCGATACAGGACTTCTCCTGTATCGATACCGAGTGCGTTATAGTTAATTTTGACTTTGTTACGGATTTTGACTTCGGGAGGGGATATAAATACCCCGTTTTTGGGGCTAATTAGGGTTCCACGAATTTTACCTAGATTCTTAGCTTTGAAGCTTTCGGCTACAACTTTTCTTCAACTTCTACATTCAAGACTTGTTTTCCAGAATCCCAGTTTCAGTATTTGTTTGCGGATCGAATTTCAAGATTAATTTTGCAATTACGGTATCATTCTCTATTGTTCTTCATATTTAATTTTTCAAGCATGACTGGATCTAAGATTATCTTGATCTCTGCACGTTATTTTAATATGTGTGAGTAGTCGTATTGAGTGCGGCCGCGGGACAAGGTGTCCCGTGGCTAGGCTGATTCATATTCCACCTCGGTGCTGAATCACTTTAATTGATGCGCAGTTTCTGAATACGGAACTTTTCTAGCAAACAAAACCCGGGCATCGCCCGTTCTAAATTGCGCAGGAATTGGTGACAAGTGGTGTGCACTTGTTAGGAACTTTTTCCATATTTTTGAACCTATTAATTAAACAATTGTGGCCCGAGTGAATGTGGATTAGACTAGTTGCGGGCACCGTAGTGCCCACGGCTGTGCTCTCCTGTTTTAATTAAGAGTCAAATAATTTAATCAGTTTAATTTCGTTAATTAAATTAGTCATCTGAACAAGGGGTGGCTACCTGAGAGCCAGTTACAAACATAGAGTCTAGCATTGTTTGGGTCAACACTGTAGACCGTCTCTGTGGTTCGACTCCGGTACTTCCGGATTTATTGTGCTGCACCGGTCGATAGTCCTACGCTTGGGACGAAATTTTAAGTTAATTACTAATCACCCGAACGGTCAAGCATTTTTGGCGCCGTTGCCGGGGACGGTGACGTGTGTTCAAACGGTGTTAGTTTAGGTTTATTAAATTTTAGTTGAGTCATCATAGGTAGAGGTAAGCAAGTCGTACGTAAGCCTGATCCTCTCTATTACCGTGATCGTACTAATCGCTTGGTTAAGATAGAGAGCAGGTCGAGTCAGTCAGAACCTTCAAATTCTTCGTCAAAATCAGTAGAGAGTCGGTCGGAGTCCATTCCCATTAGTGGACTCTACATAGATTTACCTTTCGAGTCAGTCAATTTCGATAATCCGCTTTATCAGTCAGAGTCAGAGTCAGAGTCAGTTTCCGAACCAGAATCTTTTGAAATGGGAGATCAGGAGGTAATTCAACAACCATCGTTGAGGCAGCACTTGAATCCCGAGAGGACCACTCCTCCCGGGCCGATTGTGTTCCCTCGAGAGACACAGGAGGCACGCAATGCCTTCACTGTAAAACCCGGTGTCCTGAATAGCCTCCCTAACTTCTATGGGAGAGAGTCTGATGATCCGTACGAACATGTGCGGACGTTCGAGGGGTTAGTGCGCAACCTGGCGTCTACTACCCAATATGACAATGCCTGCCTCAAGCTGTTTGAGGCAACTTTAAAGGATGGCGCACTTAGATGGTTTAGAATGCAAAAGCCTCAGTCCTTCACCACATGGGCGCATGTGCGTGACGCGTTTTACAGGAAATATTTTTCTGAGGCTAAAACTAATAGTTTAAGGCGTCAAATTCAAGGTTTTAGGCAAGAGAGGGGAGAGTCTTTTGTGAAGGCATGGGAGCGTTTCAAAGATTTGCTCTTAAGAATGCCACACCCTGGTTTTGAGAAGATACAGTTGGTTGAATTTTTTCATCTGGGTCTCAACGCTGAGACAATCCAGCACATAGAGTATTCGTGTAAAGGGGACGACTTCTTGTCCAAAACTGCGGATGAGGGTTGGGATTTTCTGGATGACCTAGCAGATAGGCAGAGGGCGTTAGAACCCTCTGATTTTGATCGGTCCGGACCTTTTGGGTCCACTGTTATCCCCGTTACCATTCGTGACCAGCGACTCCAGGCCCAGGTTGAAAAAATGGCACAAAAGCTAGAGGAATTAGAAGTTAGGCAGACTCGTCCAGTGCATGAGGTGAGTATCGAGGAGGTGTGTGTGTGGTGCGAGTGTAAGGGGCACATTGCCACTGCATGCCCCGGATTTTTAGCTGCTAAGGGAGCGGGTCAGAATAATCAGGAAGAGGTAAATGCTGTGAGGAATTGGGACACTTACTCTAATTCGTATAACCCGGGATGGAGAGATCATTCCAAAGACTGGTGGTCAGACCCTAGACCCGCAGGTGGAGGTCAAGCGCAACCCCTTGCGCCGCCTCCGCCGCAACAGTTTCATCAGTCCCAAGCACCCAGGCCCCCGCAGGGCCAAGTCATTCCTTACAACTACCAGCCACAGCAAGGCAGGGGGGGAGGTCCATCCACTCGTGGGCCGCCCCCAGGTTATGCACCACCCCGTTTTGAGGATTCCATGAATTCCCTAATGCAGTCTCAGCTGACATTTCAGACTGATACCAGGCAGCAAATTGGGGCCCTTACGGCCCAAATGACGCAACTCACTGCGGTGATCAGTCAAATGCAACAGGAAAAGGGTAGGTTTCCGGCCCAAGGTAGTCAAGCAGGTGCCCATTATGTGGGAAATCCTTCAGGTCCCAATGTTCAAGGGAAAAATCAGGAAGAGGCTAAGGCAGTTACCATTCTGAGGAGTGGGAAAACCATTGATAAGACCATTCAGCCAACACTAAGACAGGCTCCACCCCAGGAGCCAGTTATTGAGCCTGAGGTCATTTTTTATACTGCTGAGGTGCCTCGAGAGGAAGTAGAAGAGAGAGAGGAGTCACCTGAAGTGGTGGTGCCTGCAAATGCGGCCCTCACGACTCCACCACCGCCAGCTGTGCCAGTAGCTCCATTTCCCCAAAGACTGGCGGTGCGACCCAAGCAAACCATGAACACTAAGATGATGGAGTTGTTTAAGCGAGTTCAATTCCCCATCACCCTGATGGAGGCAATTGAATCCTTTCCCCAGTGTGCTAAGGTTTTGAAGGACCTCTGCACACCTAAGCGCAAGAGTCAGAACAACGTGGTTCTGACGGAGCAAGTGAGCTCCATTCTGCAGACTGAGATTCCTGCCAAGTGCAAGGATCCAGGGTGTCCCACTATTCCCATAGCCATAGCAGGTCAGAACTTTGACAAGGCATTGTTGGATTTGGGAGCGAGTGTTAATTTGCTCCCTTATTCAGCATACTTGAGATTGGGCTTAGGCGACCTTAGTGAGACTCCAGTCACGCTACAGTTGGCTGACCGGAGTATTAGAGTGCCCAAGGGGATAGTAGAGGATGTATTGATTCGGGTAGGGGAGTTTCAATTCCCCGCTGATTTCATTGTTTTAGACATTAGTCCCGGTCGTGAGGCTTTAGAGAAGACTCCCATCATCTTAGGGCGTCCTTTCCTAGCCACCTCCAATGCTGTTATGAACTGCAAAACTGGCAAGGTCCAGTTATCTGTCGGTGAGGAGAGAATGGAGGTGGATGTGTTCAGTGTCAGTACGTTAGAGGATGAGGAGGAGTCTGAGGAGTTGTGTCTGATTGACACGTTAGTCCAGGAGCATATTGATACGGTCTTGTATAAGGACCCCTTGGAGGTTGCTCTTACCTCCGAGGAAACATCATTTTTGGACTCAGCAGAGGTGGTGAGCTTTTTAGAGTTGCTAGGTGTCGATGAGTCATGTGAGGAGATGTGTGGGGTCACTCATGACCCTATGTTTGAGCCATTGGGCGACCCTCCGCCCAAGGTTCTTCCGTCATCTGTCCAGCCGCCTAAACCAGAGTTAAAACCTCTACCGGACACGCTTAAGTATGCCTTTTTGAAAGGCAATGATACCTATCCGGTTGTGATCTCCTCATCCCTCGAGGAAGATCAAGAGAGGAAACTGCTTAGTTTGTTGAGAGAGCACATGGGCGCAATTGGCTGGACCATAGCGGATTTGCATGGTATAAGCCCAACGGTGTGTACACACCGCATTATTCTTGAGGAGAGTGTAAAGCCTTCCAGGCAACCTCAGCGGCGTCTTAACCCCAACATGAAAGACGTGGTTAGGGCTGAGGTGCTTAAGTTGTTGGATGCGGGGATCATATACCCAGTTGCTCATAGTGAGTGGGTGAGCCCAGTGCAAGTGGTGCCTAAGAAGGCAGGAGTGACCGTCGTGACCAATGATGAGGGAGTGTTAGTACCAACCCGAGTTCCCACAGGATGGAGAGTGTGCATAGATTACCGGAAGCTCAATGCGAGCACCCGGAAAGACCACTTCCCCCTTCCTTTTATTGATCAGATTTTAGAGAGGGTAGCGGGTCGGGCTTTTTATTGCTTTTTAGATGGGTACTCGGGGTACAACCAGATTGAGGTCGCTTTAGAGGACCAGGAAAAGACCACTTTCACCTGTCCATATGGAACCTATGCTTACCGTCGCATGCCCTTTGGGTTGTGCAATGCGCCTGGTACCTTTTCCAGGTGCATGATGGGGATCTTTAGCGATATGGTGGAAAGGATAGTAGAGGTGTTCATGGATGATTTTTCGGTCTTCGGAGATTCATTCGATGGATGCCTCGAAAATTTGGGAAAAGTTTTGCAGAGGTGTGAGGAGAAGCACTTGGTGCTTAATTGGGAGAAGTGCCACTTCATGGTTACCCAAGGGATCGTGTTGGGACACATTATGTCCTCTAAGGGTATCGAGGTGGATAAGGCCAAAATAGATTTAATCCGAAATCTCCCAACACCTAAGTCTGTTAAGGATGTGCGTTCATTTTTAGGACACGCTGGTTTTTACCGGCGGTTCATTAAAGACTTCAGTGCTATCTCCCGCCCGTTGTGTCAGTTGTTGGCAAAGGACACACCGTTTGTGTGGTCCGATGCTTGTGAGGGGGCATTTCAGATGTTAAAGCGGAGTCTCACAACTCCGCCAATTGTGCAGTCCCCGGATTGGAGTCTTCCCTTTGAGCTGATGTGTGATGCTTCTGACTATGCAGTCGGAGCTGTTTTAGGGCAGAGGAGAGGGAAAGACCCGTGTGTGATATATTATGCCAGTAAGACTTTGAATGAGGCGCAGATGAACTACACCACCACCGAGAAGGAGTTGTTAGCGGTGGTGTTTGCGCTAGATAAGTTTCGGTCCTACCTGGTAGGTTCGCAGATCACGGTTTTTACCGATCATGCGGCCCTCAAGTACTTAATGACTAAGCAGGACGCGAAAGCTCGCCTCATTCGGTGGATTCTGTTGCTGCAAGAATTCCACCTGATTATCAAGGATAAAAAGGGGGTAGAGAATGTAGTGGCTGACCATCTGTCTCGTCTGGAATTCGAGGACCCCACCTCGAATCTTCCCATCAGAGATTCTTTTCCGGATGAGCAGTTGTTCGCCGCTAATGAGTGCCCGTGGTACGCTGATATTGCCAATTATTTGGTAACTGGGCAGATTCCTCCCCATTGGTCTACCCAGGAGAAGCAGCGGTTTTTGAGGAGTGTCCGACAGTATATATTCGATGACCCATATTTGTTTAAGTACTGTGCGGACCAGATTGTGCGTAGATGCGTCCCCGAGTCTGATCAGAAGGGGATTATAGAGTTCTGTCATAGCGAGGCTTGCGGTGGTCACTTCTCTGCGAAGAAGACCACCGCCAAGATTTTACAGTGTGGTTTTTGGTGGCCGGATATGTTTAAGCTCGTTCATGCGTTCTGTAGGTCATGTGACCGTTGCCAAAGGCTTGGCAAATTGTCTTCACGTCAGGAGATGCCCCTCCGGCCCATTCTTGTGCTAGAGGTTTTCGATTGTTGGGGCATTGACTTTATGGGTCCATTACCTATGTCGCATGGTTATGAGTATATTTTGGTAGCGGTGGACTATGTGTCCAAGTGGGTGGAGGCGATACCCACTAAGTCTATGGAGTCGCGAGTCGTGCTAGAGTTCCTTAAGTCGAATATTTTGTCGAGGTTTGGCGTGCCACGCGCCATTATCTCTGATCAGGGCACGCACTTCACGAGTCGGTCGTTTGAAAAGTTAATGGGGGAGTATAGAGTCACTCACAAGGTGTCCACTTCGTACCACCCCCAAACTAATGGGCAGGCCGAATTAGCTAATAGAGAGATTAAGCGAATATTGGAGAAAACTGTAGGTGTGACTAGGAAGGATTGGTCCACCAGGTTGAATAATGCGTTGTGGGCCTATCGCACTGCTTATAAGACCGTGTTGGGTGCTTCACCCTATCGGCTTGTTTTCTGTAAGGCCTGCCACCTACCCGTTGAGTTAGAGAAGAAGGCCTATTGGGCCCTCCAGGAAATTAATTCGAGTTTCGATGTGGTGGGTGCGCATAGGAAATTGCAGTTATGTGAGCTCGAGGAGCTTAGGAATGACGCGTATGAGAATGCTAGTATTTATAAAGCTAAGGTTAAGGCGTATCATGATAGGAATATTCAGCGCAAAACCTTTACAGTTGGTCAGAAAGTATTGCTCTATAATTCGCGTCTCCATCTTTTTCCCGGGAAGTTGAGGTCACGTTGGGAAGGTCCCTATGTTGTGGTGCAAGTGCATCCGAATGGTTCAGTTGATGTCCGTGATTTTAAGGATGATAATGTGTTCAAAGTTAATGGGCAGCGTCTGAAACCGTTTTTGGAATTTTTAGAAGTGGGAGAACCTGATGAGGAGTTGGTCGATCCTGTGTATTCGGACGACCCAGTTACTTAGGCTTTTGCAGCCAGGTTTTGACGGGTAGCTCACGCGTACCATGCTCTTCATTGAGTGTGGCCCCGGCCCCTAGCAATAGGGGTACCCATCATTGACTTGGGTTTCTCATAGCTTCGCACGCCGCTATTAAAATAAGGATCGTGTGCCCAGCCCCGGTTAGTAAGGGCATGTTATGCATTTTTAAAAAAAAAAAAAAAAAAAAATTTTCATGGTCCGGTATAGCCACCTAATTTCTAGCCTTCAATATGCATATCTGGGTTTCTAACAATCTTATTGCCGTGTCTCGGATAGTCATAAAAGACGATTGGCTCTGATTTCTTTAAGGAGAAACCTTGAGAAATTTAACCTGTTGAGTCGTGACTTACCCGGGATTGTTATGATGACCTTCTCTATGCATATTTAAGTGAGAAATTAGGGAGAAAAGTAGTACCCGTGTCTTTCACGTGACGGAAGTGGTGGTGTCTTTTCTTATTCTATATTTGTTTCTTTTTGGTTTTTCTGTGTACGCCCGGATACCACGTGCCGGGCTGGACTGACGTGTTTTGCAGGTTGCACGGTGAGCGTACCTGAAATTCCTCATATATCGGCCGAGGTCATGGTGGTTGGCTGCCACCCAGAGGTCCAGTTCTTCCCCTTGTTCTTTATTTTGTGTGTCTCCATGCTCTGGGGACATAGCATGTTTCTAGTTGGGGGGAGGGTGTACTTTGTACATGTGTTTTGTTTTGCGTTGCTAGGTAGTTTTCGGGGATACGGTTGTTATGCATCTTGTAGATATGCTTTGAGCGGATGAGATTTAGCTGATTAGTATGCCTGTTTAACTTGAATGCATGCATATATTTGGCTATTTAATTGAGCACGATGCATTGTCAAGCATGTGAATAATGTCCCCACATTGATAATTGCGTATTCTGAATAGCATTCCCATACTCTTTGTATTCATTTCCGCAATCGCATAAAATAGTAGGCTTTTGTTCTGCAATTAAGGAATCAGATTTGTCTATTGTGCATTTGTGAGAGTGAATAACGTGCATAGGGGATGACACAAGGCATTCTTTGCATGATTAAACCACATATGAGTCCCCTTGACCAATCTTGAACCAGTCCGAGTCAGTTCCCGTGTTTAGCTTAGGAAACCGGTGTTTGGTTGGATTTAAGTTGGGGGGAAGGCAAGCTCTGTGCATCATGAGTGTCGTACTATTGTGGGAAATTTTGTGTAACGGTGTGTGTGAGGGATTGATGTTGAAGGTGTCCGATTAGGTGTCATGTTTTGGAAACCAAAGCCATAAACCTTAACCTCAAGCCATTTCTCCTTGCCAAAAAAAAAAAAAAAAAAAAAAAAAAAAACAGGTTCGGTATCGATACAGCAAAACACCTGTATCGATACCGGTTGGCCCAGACCGGAACAGAACGTACGGGTATCGATACAGGTCTTTACCTGTATCGATACCGAGACCCATAAACGCGAATTTTAAAGGGTTTGTCCGGTCATTCTTCTTCTTCCATCTTCTTCTTCAACCTTCTCTCTCTCTCTCTAACCCTAAAAACCCACGAAATCCTCCATAGCCAAACCTCCAATAACTCCTTCAAATCTTACCCAAATTCCACCAAACTTCACCAAAATCTTCCTTTTCTCCATCTCTACCACATATACCTCTCAAATCCCGTCCAAAACCCCTATCTTTCCAGATCCGAAACCCTAACTTTTCCAAAACCAAATTTCCAAACATGGCACCTAGGAAGACGAGTGCTAGTGCTAAGGGTAAGGGGGCGGCTTCCTCGAGTGCCCCTCCAGAGCAAGCAACCGGGGGTAGGAGAACCAAAGATCAAATTGCCCGGGATGAACGGGAAAGATGGGAGGCTTCTATTGAACAAAGGGGTGTGAAGAACGAGCGCCACATTATTCGGGATGGGTTTCTCGAGAACGACATCACCGTACGAGCCATTGTGCGGCAAGGTATGTCATTCTGGTTTCAACCGAACCCTGGATATAACTTAGAACTTGTGAGGGAATTCTACAAATATTTTCAAGTTCCAGCATCCGGGACAGCATTTAGTTCCGCGACTCAGATTACCTCACGAGTAGCTAGGGTACCCATCACGATCACGCCTGATATTATTGCTGCTAGTTTGCGGTATGCGAGGCCAACTGTTGTTAATTACCCTTGCCCCGCTGAGGATTTTGTTCAACGTAGAGTGGCGAAGGCATTGTATGAGAAAATTAAGGATGCTAATATTCCTCATCGGCCGGGCAAGTTTAAGCCGGCATATCGATTTGCGAACCAGGTGGTTTGCTACAACCTGGACCCAAGGGCAACTGAAAACAAGCCCTCCGAGAGTACTGGGAACTTACTGTCAGTTTTCTTGGATGAGGAGACTTTGTGTGATTGGGCATTATTTATTTACACTAAGATCATCGATTTCCGAGATGCCCCAACACAGACTCGAATGCCGTTCCCTTGCTTGATCACGGCCATTGCTAGAGACTCCGGGTTGGTAGGGGCCAAGTGGTTCAACAACGATCCACTAGTACCTGGGCCAATTGACAGCACCATTTTGACCAAGAGCATAGCCCAGTCTCGAGGTGCTAGAGGAGCAGCCTTTTTGACTACTGAACCACCCCCCAGCGCATCCAATACCACTTGGCTGCAGAAGATCTTTTGTCAGGGTGTTGCTACCATCCGGAGTCAACAGAAGCTTAAGAGAGAGGTGCGACAGATTGCAAGGATTCTGCAGCAGATGAATCATAGGGAAGAGTGGATGGTGGGGCGGCTTGAGGGGTCGACCTCAGGGCCGTATGTTCCGCTGGAGTTACCTGAGTTGGAGGTCAGCGATGATTTCGCCGATGGTGATGAGGCTGCTGAGGAGAGTGAGGAGGATGAGGATTGATTTAGACATTTGTGGTGCATGGAGCTGACTTCAGGGTAGGTAGTTTGTGAGGAGGTGTTATTTTATGTTGGGTGGTCTGTTAGTTTATGTTAGGAACTTTTTATTTTATGTGGGACTATTTCTGTTTTCTTTTATTTTGGGGTCTGTAATATAATTTGCATGGATTGTGTTTTTGTTTTGTGGACTTGGTTTGGGTGGCGCCGATGGGCGTATTGACAAGTAGTAGACATGACAGGTCCGGCCAGTGGGTAGTAACCTTGAGCTTCTATAGGCCGGCACCTGATTTTTGCGTTTACCTTTTCTTGTGCTACCAAGGTCATTATAATCCGAAAGTCCTTAGTAGATCTTGTGCACGTGTTTTATACTCTCACTTATGCATGGTTGATAATGTTGTTGCTTATTCTGTGGAATCATATTTGAGTATGCGTTTATTCTTGTTGAGCGTTGATCTTGATTGGCACGTGGTGACCAGTTGTTCGGTTCCACGCAATTCGCCAAGCGCTTATATGGGATGTTGAGTGATCTAGTGAGTAGTGTGACGCATTTGCCTTGTGGGGTATTCGTTTCAAATGATAAGTGATGCTAATTGTTTTCAATAATTTGTCAAAGCATGCATGCATGAGAGTTACAGGCATATTGAGAGGCGAGTATCTGTGCTATGATTAATGGTTGTTTCTACAGGTTGTATAACCATCGTACCCCCGTTGGTGTTTTTGTGTAGTTCTTATTTCGTTCGTTCCTAGGGACTAGCAACGCTCAAGTTGGGGGGTGTGATAGGCGCGCAATATCCCTAGATATAAGCGCCTAAGTAGGGCTAATCAACGCGTTAAAGGCGCTGTTTTATTCCATTTTCCACTTGATGCGGTGTGTCCTCGGGTTTTCTTGTTTTTGGTTGTTTTGTAGGGAACAGGCTGGGAAGAGCGCTTGGAATGGACACATGGCGGTCATGCACGTAGGGAACCGGTGGGGCCCAAGTGGGGACGGCCAAGCAAGCTGAGGAGCAAGTTAAAGGTCTCGGTATCGATACAGGGATTGTCCTGTATCGATACCCAAGTGATCATACGCGAACAGAACCTATGGGTATCGATACAGGACTTCTCCTGTATCGATACCGAGTGCGTTATAGTTAATTTTGACTTTGTTACGGATTTTGACTTCGGGAGGGGATATAAATACCCCGTTTTTGGGGCTAATTAGGGTTCCACGAATTTTACCTAGATTCTTAGCTTTGAAGCTTTCGGCTACAACTTTTCTTCAACTTCTACATTCAAGACTTGTTTTCCAGAATCCCAGTTTCAGTATTTGTTTGCGGATCGAATTTCAAGATTAATTTTGCAATTACGGTATCATTCTCTATTGTTCTTCATATTTAATTTTTCAAGCATGACTGGATCTAAGATTATCTTGATCTCTGCACGTTATTTTAATATGTGTGAGTAGTCGTATTGAGTGCGGCCGCGGGACAAGGTGTCCCGTGGCTAGGCTGATTCATATTCCACCTCGGTGCTGAATCACTTTAATTGATGCGCAGTTTCTGAATACGGAACTTTTCTAGCAAACAAAACCCGGGCATCGCCCGTTCTAAATTGCGCAGGAATTGGTGACAAGTGGTGTGCACTTGTTAGGAACTTTTTCCATATTTTTGAACCTATTAATTAAACAATTGTGGCCCGAGTGAATGTGGATTAGACTAGTTGCGGGCACCGTAGTGCCCACGGCTGTGCTCTCCTGTTTTAATTAAGAGTCAAATAATTTAATCAGTTTAATTTCGTTAATTAAATTAGTCATCTGAACAAGGGGTGGCTACCTGAGAGCCAGTTACAAACATAGAGTCTAGCATTGTTTGGGTCAACACTGTAGACCGTCTCTGTGGTTCGACTCCGGTACTTCCGGATTTATTGTGCTGCACCGGTCGATAGTCCTACGCTTGGGACGAAATTTTAAGTTAATTACTAATCACCCGAACGGTCAAGCACCGGGTCTTGGTCCGGACGAAGGCGACGTACAGCAGTTTTTTAAAGTGCGTTTTTATCAGTTTTAGGGTGAAGAAGTCTAAACTTGTTTGGAGAGAGAAACCCAGAGAGACTGAGAGAAACATCGAGAGGAGATTGGAGATTGTAATCCTTATTGATTATAGTGGATTGATTCGTCCCTTCCCCCGTGGATTAGCTACACAGCCTGTGTAGTGAACCACGTAAATCTCTTGTGTTCTTGTGTGCTTGGTTTTCTTGCTTTCCTAGCATTCTTCATCTTTATTGTTCTTGTTTCTAGATTGATTGTGTTTGCTAGAATCGTTGTGACTTCCGCAGTATCGCACAACAAAGACCTCCATTAACCTCTTTCATGACAGGTGGATTCCTAACTCTCATTTCGTTAAGTGGCTCGGACAATCTTAAGGTTTCTTCCCTGCTAGATGATTGAGCAAATGGGAAAGTCTGGAATGTGGATTGGGTTCATGACATAATTTCTAAATTTCTTGTTAAGGAAGTGCTAGCTATTCCTCTACCTCTTATCAATTGTCCGGACCAACTCATTTGCCTTACACTAATTCAGGGGAATACAACTCTAAATCAAGATATAGATCACTATATGACATGCAAAGGCTACACCAGCACTGTACTGGTCCTTCTGTTTCGATTTACAACGGTTATAATGTCTGGAATTTAATCTGGAACCTTGATCTTCCTGAACGGATAAAAGTTTTTCATATGGAAATTAATGTCTAAAAGGGATTCTTCCGGTGCGAGAAAAAGTTGCTTTGCAAATGCATCAAATTTATGTGAATTGTCCTCTATGCGGGGTAGTGGAAGAGACTATTGAGCATTTGTTTTGCCTTTGCCCACAAGCATTGTCTGTTTGGGAAGCTAGCAATTTCCGCAGTACATCATTGGCCTCTCTAAAGATATGGATTCAATAATTGGTTGCTAAATTAGATAATTCAGCTCCATAAGGATAAGAGAAATTTCTTCTATTTTATCTCTATCCTATGGGCTATTTGGAAGAGTAGAAATCGTGTGGTTTTCTCAGACATGCCTTTTGATGTGGCCTCCACTATCGGCATGGCTAAGGACTATACTCAGTGGTTTCTCCGTGCTTCTAATTGACTAACCAAAACTAAAGTGCTATCTTCCCCAAATGCTCCCCCATATGACAGGAATCCTTCTTTTATTATTAAACATTATCCGAACTCTGAGTTTGTTCACTGTGTCTGCCATCTCCGCGTAAACGGTGCTTGGAAAGAAGGTCACGCTTGGAGTGGTCTGGGTTTCACAGCCAGCCATCCCAATGGGTTTCTTATTGCGAAGCAATTTTTATCTTCCTTCAGCTCAACGCCTATTCAAACAGAAATTCAAGCATGTTATGAAGCAATTAGATGGGCTTTAAAGAATAACTATAATGAGGTTTATTTGTTCTCTAATTGTTTTAATGCAATTATGCAGATAGCAGGGAGGGCTGAGTGTCATCGCCATGACACTTTTTGTTGCGCAACCTGGCAGCAGAAATCTCGAAGTTGTCTTTTTGTAGGATATCAAAGGTTGCGCGCCAGCAAGTCTAGTTGGCTCACTTTCTTGCCAAACATGCTTTGACTTCTTTTGTTCGTCACCCGGACACCGATGATAGATTAGCCTCTAGTAGCCCTCTTGTTACTTAATTATGATTAGCTTTTGTTGCTCTCTTTGTTTTGTTGTTCTCTTTGTATTGTGCCTATTTCTCATGAGACTTTGTATGCTTGGTTTATCCAATGACATTTCTATCTGTCTCAAAAAAAAAAAAAAAAACTCTCATTTGGTACTTGTTAGCTCTCAACAAATTAATACTACCTCTGACCCAAAATATATGTACAGTTCGCAAAATAAAGACTTGATAATAAAAAAAATTAAAGAAAATTTTTATAGTTTTTGGAAAATTAGTCATAAATGCAATGTATTTTGCCCTTTTGAAGGGAATGACAAAAACTTTTGCAATTAAGCATAAATGACATTGGCTCTGTTCGGTTTGAGGTTTTAGTTTTGTTTTAGTTTTGTTGACATCATCATTTTTCTCACTTCTCTCTCTATCTCTCTCTACTCATTACATCTGCTTACATCATCAAAACTAAACTAAACTACAAACCAAACACAACCATTGTTTTTAATGTTGATTTAACTAAAGGACAAAACACACCCACTCTCTCTTTATTTTGGACATAAATATACCCATATCTCTCACATAAAAAAAAAAATTCCTAACTCTGATCTCTCTCTCCCCTTTCTTTCCCAAACTTGGGCGAATCCCTGCCCCTCACCGATTCCTTCCATTGTCCATAAAAAATCCAAACTCTCTCTCCTCTTTCTTTCCCAAACCTGGACGAATCCCTTCCCCACACCGATTCCTTCCAATGTCCATATGCAGCAGTTTTTCCAAAAGCATATCTCCTTGATGAAATGGCCGGAGCTTAAGTGCCGCTGCTGCCAACTAGTAAATCGGCCGCAACTAAAGAATCTGTGGTGAAGTAGATCGTCTCCTAGATCCAGAGCAACATTGGAAGGATCGGGAGGGATTAGAGCTTGGACGATGACCAACGAGGATGAAATGCGGCAGCTTGTTAGAGTTCAGTCACTAATTTTTTGGGTAGCCGAAAGTGGTCGGCCGGAGGGGGTAGTGGTCGGCCAGGAGGAGGCAGAAGTTGATTTTTTAGAATTTTATGTACAAAATTAGAACTTTTAAAAATTAGTGAAATTTCACAAATATATTTTTTGTCTTTATGTTTGATTGCAAAAGTTTCTTGTCATTTCCTTTAAAAATGTCAAATGTTTTTTTGATTGTTAAAGTTCCATTTCCTTCCCTTTAAAAATGTCGAATGTTTTGGATTTCTGATTAAGTGGCCTTTTTGCTTTGATATATCATATGAATTCATTGATATTGATATCTAGTAAATTGTCAAAGAAAATTTAAAAAATTCATGTTTTTAAGTTGTTTTTTAATCGGACAAACATTTTAGGAGGAGGGAGTAAATTGTATTTTTATTCTACTACCCAAACGAAAAAGAGGAGCGAAAGCACCAAAGCAACGAAGCACTGTACAGCTTCTCCTCTATTTTTTCGGGGAGCTGCTCTTCTCCTCTGTTGGTTCCGGTGATTATGATCAACTTAGAGGTAGGTTTTGCTTTGGACAAAAGCAAGTAGTAATTCTTGTAAAAAATGTCATTTCAAATGGGTATTCTAAGAATAAAATTGACAAATGTGCAAGAGGGATATAGACAAGCTTTCGTACAGGTCTCGACCATGCGTAATTTTATTGTGGTTGAGGCAAAAAAAATTCCGGAATGGAATGGATTGTAATGTGCAAGCAAAGTAATGGACCGCTCGAATACACTCAGGCGAGATAAGATATGAGCTGTTGATATCCAAAATGGACAGACGGATAAAGTCGGCACCCCCTGCCGACTCCAAGGGATGGCAGGGTCCCCCAATCTGAAGTGGAGTGCAGTTAGCTCTTCCATTATACTCACCCGTATTTGAATAGGGTTCAATTTTCCTCAACTAAAATATAATATTATTACCGACTCCAAACTTCTCTAATCCCGCTGACCCCCACTAATCGTATTGAGTTAAAAAAAAGAAAAAATCGTAATGTCAAATGTCATACTATATTTTTTATTTATTTGCTACAAGATTGTGAGTAAGTGGAGACAAAATAATTTCCTTTCCCTCCTATACATAAAGAGGGAGACCCCATGTGTAGTGTCTTCGTCCTTCGATTATTGGACAACCGATTATTCAGAATGGTTTCACAAGAGTTCAAAACTCCCAAAAGGGATCAGTTTGGAAATAATGGTATCACAAGAGCTCAAAATTCCTAAAATGGGTCACATCAATAATAAACGTGATTAAAGTAGAAAAGAAGATTCATGAACCTCCACCATACATACATGTCCAAAAAGTAAATCTCAACTAATACACTGAGAATGACGGGTCATTGGAATACATGGGCGACAAAGAGAGAATTCAACCAAAACAACTCAAAATACCCAAAGAGGATCAGTTGAGAATAGTCTCACAAGAGCTCAAAACTCCCCAAAAGGATTAGTTAAAAAAATAATGCTCACAAGAGCTTAAAGTCTCAAAAATAAACGTGATTAATAGAAAAGAAGGTTCCTGAAATTGACGGGTCAGGGAAATACAGGGGTACGCTCTTTCGGTTAGATCAAGAATAATTTTATCACCGTTCAAAAAAACAAAAAGAATAATTTCATCACAACTGCTCAAATCATTCAAAAAAGAAAGAAAGAAAGAAAGGTTCCTACTGTTTCAAAAAATAAATTTAGGGTTGAGTTTAAACTAAATTACTTTTGTTCAAGGCAATTGATTTTATATAACTTTTAGAAACCTTTTGTTGAAGCTTTTCAGCATTATTTTTACACTACATTTCTCGTATTGGCGAGAGAAAACACAAAAGTATAAAAATATAGATCAAAATATTGAAAAAAATTCAAGAGACGCTAAAGAGGAGACAAAGAGGGGGAGGTTCTGACGTATAGAGAGAGATGAAGAAATTTTGACGTATAAAAGAGAGAGAGAGAGAGACCGGAGTAGTCATAAGTTGCAATTTTTTTTATTACAATAATGGCCCCAAAAATTGCAAATGTTAATTTTGATCTATATTGTTATACTTTTTCAATGTCTCGTCAAGAAAAATTATTAATAAAAGTAATTGAACTGAATAGTAATAAAAATCAAGAAAAAACAACCAATACGACTAATGAAAAAGAGTAGAAAATTTAACCCAAAGGAGATCTGAATCTCCACTATGAAACAAACTTAGAGGGTGTTTTGCTAAGGGTATTTTTAGAATAAACTGGGTTTTCAAGGTTTTTTATGTGATATATTGTGAGACAATGACCTATCTTGATTTAACAAAAAAACTATTTTTTGTTAGTGGAACGCCCTATTTTAGTCGCGAATAAAGGTTTTTGAACCCCCAAATAGTCCTTCAACACCTCATCCTACCAGACTCTATTGACGTGGTCAACATAGTTGTCCTATAAAGTGCAGTAAAAGTTGTTCTCATATTTAACCATGGTTTAAACTCTCATTTGGTACATGTTAGCTCTCAACAATTAATAGTGTCTTTGTCCCGAAATATTTTTCCGCTTCGCAAAATAAAGACTTGATAATAACAAAAAAATTTAAGAAAAAATTCGAATTATTATTTTTTATATATAGTAAGAATTCTTTGATATCTAGTAAATTGTCAAAGAAAAAAATTCACGTTTTTGAGTTATCATTTTTAAACTGGACAGACATTTTGGGAGGAGGGAGTAATCGTATTTTTCTCTGCTACCCAAACGAAAAAGAGGCGCGAAAGTGCCAAAGTACTGTACGCAGGGTTGCTGATGTGCAGTTTGTGCACAACAGTTGTTGTGCACGATCTTGGCCGCCATTGCTTCGATGAACGACCCAGATTTCAAACAAAATAGGAGAACTATTCGCGCGGATAGTTTGGTTTCAATCCAAACTGTTGAAAACACTTATGGACGGCTCGGATTATGCGTAGTAGCTGCTCTGCAAAAGTTGCACAGCAGCAACCCCGCATCCCGAAGCACTGTACATCTTCTCCTCTGTTTTTCTTTTTTTTTTTTTTTTTTGAACTGCTCTTCTCCTCTGTTGGTTCCGGTGAATGGTGATTATGATCAACTTGGAGGTAGGTTTTGCTTTAGACAAAAGCAAGTAGTAATTCTTGTACAAAATGTCATTTCAAAATGGGTATTCTAAGAATAAAATTGACAAATGTGCAAGAGGTATATAGACAAGCTTTCGTACAGTTCTGGACCCCGTGTTAGTTTATTGTGGTTGAGGAAAAAAAAATTCATAATGGAAAGAAAATAATGTGAAAGTGAAGTAATCGACGGTTCGGATACGCTTAAACGAGATATGATCTAAACCGTTGATGTTCAAAACGAACAGACGGATAAAGTAGGCACTCCTGTCGACCCCAACCCCAAGGGATGGCAGGTCCCCCAATTTGAAGTAGATCCCCCTAATCAGGTTCAATTTTCCTCAACTAGCATATAATATTACTGACTCTGTACTACTCGAATCCCGTTAACCCCCCCAACTAGATCTATATGAAGTGCTGCCACCAGATTCGGGAAGTGCAATCAATTTCTGGGTGGTTGGATTGCAGACAATATAACGCATTCTGCCGAATCTGCCCCCATTCGAGAACAACATTAAACCATTGCAAGAGTCCACAACCCTAGACTCCGATCCTTATATTCCCGATTATTCAGTGGGACAGTATAGAGATATTCCTGTCTAGTTTTATGCTAGTGTCCAGTTTGATCTATTCTTTTTGGTCTTTTTTTCCTTTCCAAGCTTACAATAACGATCGGAATTTATTTTGTATGGCTCGTTGAATACATAAATTATCCAAAAATTTAGATGGATCGGACACATGGCCGGCCCTTGGGCAAGACCCAAGAGGCCCGGGCCTAGGGCATCAAAGAATAGTCCAAAAAAGAGGGCACTTGAATAATTTCTAGTATTAGAACGAGTGGGAGTCTTTTGAAGTTGAAACAAATGGTCCAATTAAGTTTTAGGGCTCTTACAAACTGTTATTTATTTATTTTTTTATCAGCAAAGAAGAATTATATATAGATCAGTAAGGGCAAAAACAATGATACAATTCAAGGCTGCCGAGGAGAGAGTAGTGAAACCCAAAAGAGTGACACCACAGCAAACCAGCCTAGAAAGGAAAACAAAAATCTGAAAAGTTGAAAAGGATTCAACTTAACAAGAGCCCCCAAAAGATTCCAGAACTAAACAAAAACAATTCACCCAACAGAGAATCTTTATAAAACCCCCCACACTTCCTATCCCAAGGACTGAATTAATGCCAGAAGTCTCAGTACGATATCATTTGTTGAGAAGACTCTTGAACCTTGAAAGGCTTTAAACCAAGTGGCAACTCTGAACTTTATAATTTCTCCCATCTCCTCCCATTTTGGGATTACTCCCCGGAATATAAGATCGTTCCTTACTTTCCATATGCTCCATAAAATTGCAAAACTAACGAAATCCCACAACACCTTTTTTGTTTTCTTGAATCTCCACCTTTGCCACCACATGAGCATACTTTTAATGGAAGATGGAACCACCCATTTTATGCCCCACCATCTAAGGGCTATGCACCACACCTCCCAAACCACCTCGCAATGAAGGAATAAGTGATTAACAGACTCCGGAGCTTCACCATAGAATTTGCACAAACAATCATTGAAATCCGAAAGCACACCCAATGAAAATAACAGATCAGCTGTTTAACTGTCCCCAGAACTGCCAGCCAACCCAGAAATTGAGCTTTAGGTGGGGCAAAGTTTTTCCACAAAAGCAATAGTTCCCTTCTGACATTCCCCATGCCGGCTTCTATGCACTTATACATAGATTTGACTGAGTAGGATCTAGAGACATCAACCTCCCAAATAAGAGAATCATTCCTCTGTGAATGTAAAACCACATAGGTCAACAAACTAGTCATGGTGTTCCACTCCTCTAACTCCCAAGGAAAAACATTTCTCCTGAGCTCTAAGTTACGTACTTGTTCCGAACTATTTGATTGAAGAACTTCTGCCACCACCATCATTTTCTGAGAACATAAGTTAAAGATCCTAGGGAACTTTCTATGGAGTGGAGTTTCCCCCACCCAAGTATCAAACCTAAACCTCACCATGCTTCCATCCCCCACCTGAATTTTTAGATTAGACATAAATAGTCCAAACAAATTCTCATTCCTCTGACCAATAAGCACGATATCCCTCCAAACACCAGAGAGAATTCTATTAGGTTCCATTGAGGGAAGCCAAGCCAAGTTGTCCAACTTATACTTACTACAAATCACCTTTCTCCATAGGGCTTCCTTCTCCACACCAAACCTCCACCCCCATTTGAGTAAAAGACTATCATTCATAAGTTTCAAGTTTTTAATCCCTAACCCACCCAATTCTTTATTCTTAGAAATTTTATCCCAACTCACCAAGTTCAATTTTTTCTTTTAAGTCTCCCCCACCCCAAAGAAATCTGTTTTGAATCTTCACTAATTTTTTCAATACACACTCAAGCATTTTGAATAACGAAAGATAATAAATAGGTAAATTCTCCAAAACTAATTTTATGAGAGAAATTCTACCTCCAAATGAGATGTGCCTTCTTTTCCACGAATCCAATTTCCTCTGAAAGTTATCAATCACTGCAGCCCATGTGGATTTCCTACTAAGACTGGCCCCCAGCGGTAGACCCAAATATTTTAGAGGTAGAGACTGATATTTACAACCCAGACAATCAGCAAAATTCTTCAACTCCTCATGGGAAAGCCCTACTCCACTGACCACACTTTTCTGGAAATTAATCTTCAACCCGGATACTGCTTCAAAGAACCCAAGCAACTTTTTCACATTTAACAATCAACAAACTGTTATTGTTGAAGCCCAACTACACACACAAAACAAAGCCCATTTGGTGGGACAATAATTGGAGGATAAATACACTCATTTTTTTTTAGAAAATTATGTAGCGAATAGGTTCACAAAGATCCTTTTAAAGATATGTTCTTGTTCATTTTATATTTGGGTTGAGTGTTCAAAGAGAACTAAAACTAAGATTTTGACTTGTATTATAAGAATTTTTTTCAGATGGTCATGTGACCATTGAAATGTACATGTAGCGTGGCCACTTGCCAACATTAACGGGTAATGACCCACATGCCACCACCAAATTAAGCCAATCCTTGCCGCCTCCATTCGATGAAATGCTGGAGGCTTAAGAACAAGACGACATCGCCCATGTCGAGCCGTTTGTCTTTGACGAACCAGCTCTACCCTTTGCTGTTTAATTATATGAACTAAAATAATTATACAAACAACTAATTCCGATTTTGTTATTTACTTAAAAAGAAATATAGGGCACCACTTCAGAATTAGGCCTAAAGCACCCAATTATCTTGGGCCGGCCGATAAGGGTACATCGAGAAGAGGAAACAATAGAGAGAGAGAGAGAGAGAGAGAGAGAGAGAGGGCCAAACAATTGGCAGAAAACACATAAAACTTTCAACCAAAAGTTGACATGTAACCTCAAACGTTATAATGTCCCTCAGATTTCTTATGCCATCCAGACACCAACCAAGTAAATTGAGGAGTGCTTTAGTTGGGGGAGATTAAATGTGTGATTTGTCATAGAATTACCAATAAATGTAGACCATGGCCTATGGTCCTAACAGATTCTGCAAAAAAATTCATGTCTGAAATCCTTTTTTGAAAACAAGGACAAATTCTGAGGGATACAATTCACGTCAATTAAATTTTTACCCAGATATCTAGGATTGTTTATACAATCATGTAAGTCCTCTTCGCTAGCGATTAAAATCACCACACCGTCCTCATCTTCGTACATGATAGCGACTTGCTGCTGCATTAGTGGCTTGTCAAAAAAAAGTTCCAGCCTCTAGGTTCAGCTTTTTATATAGCGACTTGCTGCTGCATTAATTGGTACAGCTGAGGTGCCAATGATAGCTGGTTCCAAAGAATACATAGAACCACCTTTAGAACTTTGTAGTTTTACAACCAAGTTTCTTCTTCTTCGTCGAACGTTATCAAAGACCACAAACAAGATCCCCTCCAACTGCACAACAAAATGGTCCAAATCATGCAAAAAGTGGCAAGCCACTAACTAAATTGCCTGACTTGCTCTTTAACTTTACGGTATGGATAAATATAAATTATCAAAAAATATAATTAAGTATTTAGTTCTATTTACAAGTATTTCAGTAATTTTTTTACGTGCAAAGTCAATGCATGTAGATAAATTAAAATATTAATATCGAGTATTGTTCTAATCATATCACTTGACGAACGCAGTATCATTATTGCAGGATATCATTCACCATAATTTAGTGTTTTCGAAATTGAAATTATTCTTAATTTTTAATTATTTTCAAATTTTTAATTTTTTTTTTAAAGAATATCTATTAAAAATATGCAAAATATACTCCTAAATAGGAAATTGGGGAGGGGGTCGGGGGCCCCTGCCCCTATATAACTCCCCGCTGGGTTGTTCATCCTAACATTTCGAGAGCTTAAGACAAATTCTGAAATGAAGCCCTTAATAAATGTTTATGAAACTCAAATATGAAGTTCATAAATGAACGTTTTGTCGGATGTACGTACCCAAAAGGACTAAGGGGCTGTTTGATAAAGCTGAAAACTGAAAATTGAATGTTGAATTTATTAAGTTAATAAGCTGTCTGATATGTACTGAAACTTAAGTACTGAAATAAATAAGTTGTTGATCTGTCGTTGGAGCTGAAGTATGAATTCACTAATTTTTTTACTTTACCTTTCATATATTCATACTGGAATGCATAAATGGGGAAAAAAAATTAACGTACATTTATCAAAATAATAAATAAATATGTAAAATATTGGCAAGATTGTGGTAGAGCGGTGGTATTAAATTAACTAATTTTCTTACTTTGCCTTTCACATATTCATATTGGAATACAAAATGAAATCAATAAATGAAAAAAAAAACCCGTACATTTATCAAAATAATAAAAATATACAGAATATTAGCAAGATGGTGGTATAGCAGTGATGATGGTTGTAATGGTGGTATAACGGTGGTGGTTGCAGTGATTATGGAGTGGTGGCATCGTGGTAGTGGGGGAGTAATGTGGAGTAGTGGTGGTGTTGTGGTGGGGGAGTGATGACAGTGGTGGTGGGAGTAGCGGATTGCTGGTGGTGGTGGGAGTTGCGGAGTGGTGGTGGTGCAGTGGTGGCTGTGGCAGAGTGGTGGTGATGGTGGTGTCAGTGGTAGTAGTGGTGGAAGTGGCAAAGTGTTGGTGGCAATAGTGGTGGTGGGAGTGGCCGAGTGGTGGTGTGAGTGGTGGTGGTGGGGTGGTGGCGGCAGTGGTGGTGGGAGCGGCAAAGTGGCGATTATGGTGGTATAAGTGGTGTCGGTGTTGATGGTAGTAGTAGTGGGAGTGACAAAGTGGTGGTGGTGGGTGTGGCGGAGTGGTGGTGGGAGTGGTGGTAGTGGGGTGGTGGCGGCAGTGATGGTGGGAGTGGCGGTTATGGTGGTGTGAGTAATGGTCGTAAATTCAGTCGAAATTAAATAGTTTTTTTTATTAACATTTTAGTTTACATTTTAAGTGCCACCTTTTAAGTAATGTAAAATGTGATTATCAAAGCTACTTAATTACTTATTCTTAATTCATTCAGTTTTAAGTGCTGAATCTGGATTATCAAACAAGGACTAAATGAACGTTTTGAAAGCCAAACGTATGTACAATGCAGAAAAAATGCAAAACAAAAAAGAAGAAGATACATGCAAGATTCAAAAGCATCAAATTCTTTGATGCCCTAACGACGTATGATTATTATTAATGCAGGGGCCAGTGGAAATCGTGCTCTATTTCATTGGGCGGCACCCGAATCTTAAGTTTAGAGAAGCTGCCTCGAAGTATTTCATTCCAGCTTTGCCCGTCCATCACACAATAGAAAAGTAATGCATCATTTAACATAATTAGAAGACATTCTCTTCATATCTCAGCAAATCACAATAGAAGTTCTTACAACATGACTATTACGACTTGACTAGTACAATAGTAACGAGAAAGAAACATGCCATTTTTTTAAACCCAAAAACGTTGAAAGACAAACATGAGAACGTACACAACTTAAATTAAATAGGCAATTCTATAGATAGCAAATACGTTCAATCACCTTTAATACGATCGGAGTACGAGCAGCACGGCGTAAACAACTATCTAAGCTCTCATTGCATATGATGGAAAGGTCCTGTTTTCCATCAAAGTACTTGATATCATAAGTTCCAGCCTTAAGTTTCAAACTATCTTTTATGCGCTTCTGCAATGCTTCCCATATTGCTGGCGAAGGCAGATCGAATGGTATTTTTTTCCCTTCATGTTCCACGTTTATGGGCACCTTATCCTCATCCTGTTTCCTTTGTTTTCCATGTACAAGCTGGGAGTCAGTTATGCTTTGCTGAAATTCGGACCATGTCTTATAACCTGCTTCCTCAACACGACGTTGTAGTGTACTCCTGCCAACTGCGAAAGAGAAGATTAATTCAAACATAGTGGAGGCTAGGAATTCATTCGGGAAGGCCGAACTAACACATTTACTTTAATAACAAAAACTGTTGCAATCTCATTACTACATACTATTTCCTTTTGCATGTAATAATACATTAAAGTGAATTTGTCCTTGTTTTAGTGACCAAAATACTCACACACTTATAATTAATTGATCGTGCCTTTTAAAGAACAAACTTTTTTACAGATAATTCTATTGTAGAGCATCGCTAGCTTTCTATGTTTTTAATTTCCGAAATTGTATGCTTACTCCCAAGTTTCTTTGCAGCAACCTGTAACGTGTAGCCTTTGCATTCCAACAATTCCTCCATGGTTTTTGTTATCTTAGGTCGTCCTCCTGAGTTTTTCCGTTTATGGGAATCCACTGATTGCAATCAATCGGCCATGAAAATTAATATATATAAGAGATGCCAAACGCAAATTCAAAGGTAAAATATGGAGAGAGAGAGAGAGAGAGAGAGAGAGAGACTACCAGAAGTGGAAGAAGATTTTTCGATCTGGATGGACTTTTCGTTCTGGATATCCCTCCTATCTAAGGGCATCCATAATGGATAATTAAAATGGCTTCTAGGTGAGATTCCTATAATTTAGCAAGCCATTTGATCAATTATAGTTTTCAATGGGCTCTCAATACAAGCTCCTAATGGTGACTATTAAGCATGACTCCTAACTCATTAGCTAAATTTAGGTAGCCTTGTAACTAGCTCCAAATGGCACCCAAACACTTTTAGCTTTTTTTAGACTTAGCAATTTATGGGACCCACACTTTTTATCATTTTTTTCACAAAATGGAGAATGCTCTTGCTAGCCCATTGAGTGCACATATGCTTTCTAAATTTAGCAAGCACTAGGAGTGAAAAATGTGACCAAATTAGAATTATGTGTACACCTTAGGAGTCAACTTAGAAGCTATTTTTAGGAAGTCCGCTGTGATGCTCTAAGCTGTTAACTGTCCATGAAATTGAGTTTATTCTCAGTAGGGACAGCTGTTGAATTATTACCAACTTTCTACGGCACACAATCTCTATGCTTTTTATAATTTTGGTTTTTGGCTCCACGCGGAAAAAAATAGTCTGAATCGTTTACCTGTAGGCCTCGTCATGAACAATGTGTGCAAAATAATTATTTTGATCGACCACAGATAAAAAAAAAAACTAATCACTTAAAAGTTGACCGATTGAGTTCCCAACATATTTGCTGTCCATTTGGTAAAATGTAAGAAAATCTGTATATATACTTAAAAATTGTTCCATCAATTTGATTTTTTTGCACACATAATTTCAATCCAACTCCAAACCTCCAAAATGGAGAACGGATATGACACATTGAGGGGAGATTGTGTAATATATCATCCTTTTTTTTTGGATAAACCTGGGGTACAGAAACTTTTGCACAGAAATGGTACCGAGCTCCTTCGGGGACCCACTTTTGGGTCCCACACGAGTGATCCGAACCGTTCATTGTTCTTAAAACATTTTTTCGAGGGGCCCCACAAAATTTCAGCTCAATCGGACGGTTGGAAGTGCTCCAACCAAAGTCCCACCGTTCCAACCAACATTTTTTTGGTTGGAACGGTAGGACTTTGGTTGGAGCACTTCCAACCTTCCGATTGAGCTGAAATTTTGTGGGGCCCCTCGGAAAAATGTTTTAAGAATAATGAACGGTTCGGATCACTCGTGTGGGACCCAAAAATGGGTCCCCGAAGGAGCTCGGTACCATTTCTGTGCAAAAGCTTCTGTACGCCCAGCAGGGTCCTTTTTTTTTTGTCACTTTTTGCACTTTATTGGAGAATATTAGAGGGACCCACCGTCCTTTTTCCTCCAAAATGGAGGAAGCGCCTCCAAGGGTCTTCAATATTTACTCTTTCTCCATTTTGGAGGACCATATTTGGAGACCCTTGGAGACTCTTCCTCCATTTTGGAGGAAAAAGTACGATGGATCCCTCAAATATTGTCCAATAAAGTGCAAAAAGTGAAAAAAAAAATGATATATTATCCAATCTCCCCTCAGTGTGTCATATCCGTCCTCCATTTTAGAGGTCTAGAGTTGGATTGAAGATGCCCTGAGGTGAACTATCCGGATTATTTTTTCTAGGCCCGCCGTAGTACCAAAAAAATATGAGTTTGGGTTGTAAGGAGGCTAGTTAGTAGTGGCGGACACATGATTCCTATCACGGGGGACCAAATCATATATATTCATAAATTAATAACAAAACATCATCCTTATATATTAATAACCCAATTTTGAGGGGATTTTCTTCATAATTTTTACAAAACAAAACCTAAAATATAATATAAAAAATAAGATAATTGAGGGTTGTGCAAAGGCTCGGGCCCCCACTTGCACCACTTAGGTCTGCCCTTACTGGCCGGCCCAATTTTGTAGCATCTATCCCATCCTAACGAGAAAAAATTTGTTCACCCTCACCAAAAGAGGGTGAACAAAACCCTCACCTTGATTGGTTGAAATGGTGTGGGATCCATGGAATCAATACACTTTTTGGTAAACATGACATCACTTTATGGTGGGATCCACACTATTTTTTGTGGACATAACACCATTTCAACCAATGGGTGAGGGTTTTGTTCACCCACTTTTGGTGAGGGTGAACAAATTTTTTTCCCATCCTAACCCACCCACCCATTGTCTATACCATCCCAAATAAATCACGTTTTAAGTGATCTCCCAAAATACCCCCAAAATAAGGAAGCCGGGCATTGTCCCGTGCGCCTGCAGCAATTACCCGTACAAAGGATGTGCCAACACACGTCCGGGCCGATACTCTCTCTCTTCGCCACCACCATCGCTCCCACTACTCCTACTCGTGTCACCTCCAATCGACAATGGCGACCGCCACTGGTAGAGGAATTTGTTGCTGCCGCCGTACTGGAAGTGGTGGCTCTGTTGGCGGAGAAGGAGTAAAATGGAATATTGATTCACGAGGGACAACGAAGCGTGATGAAAATTGTTTCCAGACGAGACAATAACTTTCTTCTTTAGGTATCATACTCTCAGATCTGATCCTTGGTTTGTAAAGAACAAAAGTGTTCTTTGTTCCTTAATTTTCTCCCTTTACCTTTTTTTTTTTTCTTCTTTTTATTGGAATCTTCGTCTTTTTTCTTCGCGGTTTCATGTGAATTTGGGGGTGTGAATTTTGCGGATGGGGCGTGAATTCTGGATTTAGAGGTGTGATTCATGTGATCTGTAATTTGAGTTGGATTAAAATAAATTGGGTGATTTTGTGGGTTTGAATTGTTTAGATTGGGTGTGAATTTTACATTTAGGTTGAGAATTGTACAATTTAGGGGTGTGAATTCTTCGGGTGTGAATTGTTGGGTGTGTGAATTCTTCGGGTGTGAAATGTTGAGGGTGTGAATGTAGAAAAGGAGTGTGCAAGTGTGTAAATTATACATTTGGATGGGATAACATGACAAAACAGGGTTTAGATGGAAATCCCCTCAAAAAAGGGGACCGGCTTATAATTTCCCGATGCCAATTAGAGAGTGATCAAAGACTCACCAGGATTGGAAGGCTGATTGGGCACGCCTTGTCTGATATTGTAACCCGTCCAATCTAAATTAAATGTTTGTTAAAATAAGCATGAAAAATGCCAAACGCAAATTTAAATGTAAATTGGAGAGAGAGAAGAGTAACATCAATGCACATTCCACACACATTTGTAATTAGCCAGAATAATAAGTAAAAATCGTGACAAGTGAACCAAAAAACTGCGCAACAAATTAATATTGGCAGCTAAATAATTACACCCAAAAAATATGTAACACTTGTATTGTAACTCTAACCTTAAATATTTTATGTGGTAAAAACTAATTCATAATTACACCTAAAAAATGTAACACAAGCCTAAATATTAAACATTTTTACCTTAACTCTCTCCTAAAACAAAAACTAAGGGCATCTTCATTTGATTCATTAAAAAATGTTTGTTAATGGCGTGTTATATGCCAAAAATTTATTAAAGCGAAACCCAAAATCGTGTGTTGCGGATTTGTTGGGTAGATTATATAAAAGTGAGTAAATTTAATCCTTTTTTTCAGTAAAGAGAGAGAATCGATTAATCAAAACCCCAATACAACAACCTACGAAAAACATATAAGAACCAGAAAAAGGAAAGAAAAACAAAAGAAAACAGAAAATTACAGGAAACAAAATCGCCAGAGCCTTCGTCAGAGTTGTCACGTCACCACCGCCGATGATGGGAGTCCGGATCTGGAAATCCAAGATCCGGCTCCCCCTTGGCCCAAAAATTGATTTCAACCGCCCATGCAAAGAGGAGAGGACGTCGATTGTCATGGGAAGTCGCCAGAAACCAAGTGGGGGAAGTAATAGAGAAGAGGAGTGCAGGAGAGGAGGAGGATGAAGAAGGTGGAAGGATGCGGTGGGAGAGAGGGGGAGTGCGGCGGCCACTAGGAAACTTTAGGGAGAGGCTTCTCCTACTGCCTCCATGCTCTCTCTCACTCTCTCTCTCTCTCTCTCTCCCTAACTTTCCTCTCACCCCCAATATTTCCCTAACTTTATTTATTTATTTTGAAAAGCTTACTTTGTTTATTTAATTCTTTAAAAGTACTTATTTTATTTTGACGGAGACAACATTATTGTTAGGAAGACAATTATAAAGCTTTATTATTTGTGGATATGCACACTAGCCTTGTGGGACCCAATGGAGAGAGAAAGAGGAATCTCAATCAACCCTTCTACCTGCACCGACCACGTACCGACGACAATTTTTGAATGAAATGGGGTGATTTTGGATCGAGCTCATACAGCCGTCCGAATGCCTCGATTCCCGTGTGGGCCCACTCGGAATTTGATTTTGAGAAGGATGAACGGCTTAGATCGATCGGTTGGGACCCACAATGGCGTCCCCAATGCCGTCGATACGTGGTCGGTGCACCCCCGTCGGTGCAGAAGTAATTATTGGTGCGAGAGAAAAAGAAGAAGAGAAATTCAAATATAGTACTTTCTTCATCCCAATTTTTTTGTCAATTTACGTGCATGTGTGCCCATTTTCAATTGTTCATATTTTTTTAATTTATAATATTTTTTACAATTTTGAAAACTTCGTTTAGTAGACCTCATCGATAATTATCAATCTATATTGAATATATAACATTCTACATTTATAAAAATAAATAATTTTTTGAGTGTCGTGAATAGTGAAAGTTGACAATAAATTTAGGACTGAGGGAGTACAACTTCAATTGACTTTTTTTCCCTGCATGAACGCGACTCGTTCATAAAGTCAAACAAAGTACGATCAAAATTATTTTTTGTTCATAAAATTAAGATCACTTTTGTCAATTTTTTCATGTGTACATTTAAATCCGAAGAGTCAAATGGAGATGCTCTAACTAGTCAAGAAGAGGAGGGGAACAAAAAACAGTTGGGGACTGCAGGACCAATTATTAATCCTAAAAAGTGGAAGAGAGAAATCAAGGCTCACCGAACATAGGCATAAGTTCATTGTAATGGAAATCCTCTATGATGCTGTAACCTGTTCATGAAATAGAATTTAACATTTGAGTCAACGACTGAATTTTTTCTACTTTTTTGCAGGGGAGATTATTCAGTGGCATCACGTGGCGGCGCCCTTTTTTTTTAAATTCATGCAATGGGATGAAAAAGGGTTTGGGCCGTGACGGCACCCTAAGAGACCTGAATAATCTTTCATTTTTTTGGACAAGAAAAAAATAGATAGTTGAAGTTTTAAACCAAAGTTGCAAACCATTTTTTTGTTTTATGGGAACTCAGTCCAACTATTGTCTCTTGTTTTTGTTGGAAGATAGTTTTTTTTTTTGATAACCGAGGAACAGCCCTACAATAGGCCACTAATTGGACTCACTGCACGACCCAAACCTCGGAGGGAGTTGGCGCAACCCACACCAGTCACAGCCCCCCGCTTAGCACAGGTACTCACCCTGTGGGGAATCGAACACTTGAGCAAAGGGACTACCCCTAAAGTCAGGCACTCACCCTAACCACTGGGGCAACCCCTGGGTGTGTTGTTGGAAGATAGTTGAACTTGGGTAATGTGGAGAGAGAGAGAGAGAGAGAGAGAGAGAGAGAGAGGAGGAGGGTTGCTTACCGGAATTAAATTGGACGTTATTGTTGCCAATAGCAATATTTTGTCGGTCCATTGTAGAACTGAACTGAAGGGATCACTTGAAAGGGCCAACTAGTCTGGTACCATATTTATAAAAAGAGAGAATTCAACCAAAACAGCTCAAAACACCCAAAAAGAATCAGTTCAAAATAGGCTAACAAGAGCTCAAAACTCCCAAAAATGACCAATTCAGAAATAATGGTCTTACAAGAGCTCAAAACTCCTAAAAGGGATGACATAAAAAACGAAAAGTGATAAAGTAGAAAAGAAGAGGTTCATGAACCTCCACCATACATGTCCAAAAAGTAAATCTCCACTAGTACAACTGAAAATGACGGATCATTGAAATATGGGGTGACAGAGAGAATTCAACCAAAACAACTCAAAATTCCCAAAAAGGATCAGTTCAGAAATAATGGTCTTACAAGAGTTCAAAACTCCCAAAAGGGATCAGTTAAAAAATAATGGTATCACAAGAGCTCAAAATTCCTAAAAAGGATCACATCAACAATAAACGTGATTAGGTAGAAAAGAAGATTCATGAACCTCCACCATACATACATGTCCAAAAAGTAAATCTCAACTAATACACTGAAAATGACGGGTCATTGAAATACATGGGCTACAAAGAGAGAATTCAACCCAAAAAAACTCAAAATACCCCAAAAGGATCAGTCGAGAATAGTCTTACAAGAGCTCAAAACTCCCAAAAAGGATTAGTTAAAAAATAATGCTCACAAGAGCTTAAAACTCTCAAAAAGAAACACATCGAAAAGAAACTTGATTAATAGAAAAGAAGGTTCTGAAATTGACGGGTCAGGGAAATACAGGGGTACGCTCTTTCGGTCAGATCAAGAATAATTTCATCACGTTAAAAAAAAAAAAAAAAAGAGAATAATTTCATCACATTTGCTCAAATCTTTCCAAAAAAAAAAAAGAAAGAAAGAAAGGTTCCTACTGTTTCAAAAAATAAATTTAAGGTTGAGTTTAAACTAAATTATTATCGTTCAAGGCAATTGATTTTATTTAACTTTTAGTAACCTTTTGTTGAAGTTTTCGGCATTATTTTTACACCACATTTCTCGTATTGGCGAGAAAAAATATAAAAGTATAAAAATATAGATCAAAATATTGAAAAAATTCAAGAGATGCTAAGGAGGAGACAGAGAGAGGGGGGAGGAGAGATGAAGAGATTTTGATGTATAAAAGACAGAGAGAAAAAGAAAGACTGGAGTAGTCATAAGTTGCATATTTTTATTTTTTTTCGAAAATGGCCCCAAAAATTGCAATATTAATTTTGATCTATATTGTTACACTTTTTCGATTTCTCGTCAAGATATATTATTAATAAAAATAATTGAACTGAATATAAAAAAAATTAAGAAAAAACAAAACAAAACAACTTAATAAGAAAGAGTAGAAAATTTAACCCAATGGAGATAATCTCCACTAAGAAACAAACTTAATAACGGATTAGTCGTGAATAAGGCTTTTGAACCACACAATAGTCCTTCAACACTTCATCCTACTAGACCCTACTGATGTGAACTGCAGCAAAAAGTTGTTCTCATATTTAACCATGGTTAAAATCTCTCCTTTGGTGCTTGTTAGCTCTCAACAAATTAATATTATCTCTGCCCCCAAAATATTTGTCCGGTTCGCAAAATAAAGACTTGATAATAACACATTTTCTAAAGTAAAAAATTCAATTTTTTATATATAATAAGAATTCTTTGTTATCTAGTAAATTGTCAAAAAAAAAAAAATCATGGGTCCCAAACGGTTGATCCGAACTGTCCATAATCGAATTCCGAGGGGGTTCACGTGAGAATCACCTCAGTCGACACTCCTAAGTGCTCGATCCAAAATCACCCCATTTCGTTCCAAAAAATTGGTTAACCCCCCACTAATCGTACGCTGAGTTAAAAAAAAAAAAAAAAAATTTCGTAATGTCAAATGTCATATTTTTTTATTTATTTGCTACAAGATTGTGAAGTAAGAGGAGACAAATTGACCTTGTTCGTTTCCCTGTTTAGTTTTAGTTTTAGTTTTAATGACATCATCATTTCTCTCTCCATCTCTCTCCACTCATTACACCTGCTGACATCTTCAAAACTAAACTAAATTAAACTATCTAATCAAACACAGCCATTATAATTTTGTTAATTTCCTTTCCCTCCTATACATAAAGAGGGAGACCCAAGGTACAGTGTCTTCGTCCTTCAATTGGACAACCGATTATTCGGTGGGACAGGATAGAGATATTCCTGTCTAGTTTTATACTAGTGTCCAGCTTCTAATCTTTTGGTTTTTGGGTACCTTTCCAAGCTTACAATAATAATCGGAATTATTTATTTTGTATGGCTCGTTGAATACATCAACTATCTAAAAATTTAAATTGATCGGACATTTAGAGATAAGAGATAAGATTTACACATTCGCTTGCTTGCATCCCATGCAATCTTCACACTAGTACTCATTATTTGGATCAATGGTATCAATCTCGTACTGGCAAGCGTACCGTTTTTCTTACTGGAATGGTACGTACTGGTACCGGGGTGTATCTCGGTACCGTTTCGGATTTAACGCAATAAATAGATTTTTGTATTTTTGGATATACATAGGTCTAAGATAAAAATTGTCTAATAAACATTTTTGGAAACGTTTATGAATAAGCACTCTGTTTTTATTTATACTAATGTGTAGATAAAGTGAGAATATGGAAAAGTAGATTTCTTGAGTTTTTCACCGCTTAAGTTCACTGTTCACCTCAAACTTGCAATACAGCTAGAAAAGTAATTACTGTCACCAAACTCTACCACAGCAAAGCAAAAGCGAAAACCGAAGGCCCATAAATGAATTCAAATCTCTCTCTCGCACATCTGTACTGGGTATGTTCCCTTCAAAGAAGCAGACATGGCCGCCTGGGTTATGGGTCCCAACTTCCGAGTTCCCAACAACAATAAGCTGTGCACATCCGAAACCATCCGAGATCTTGGTGCTGAAGGTAGAGTTTCAAAGATTCATCCCCAGCCCAGGACCCATCGCCAAGTCAGATTAGGAACTTGCAGGTCCGTAGAGGAGTGGGGGCCTATACCGGACGGGAACCGGTAAGCTACGGGAATGTCCGAAACACTCCGGAACTTCCGGAACACGCCGGAACAGCCGGTATTTAGAGCGAAACGGAACTGCACCTATGATGTACCGGTTTTCTCTTAAAACGGGACATACCGGACTGTACCGCCCGGTACGGGACGGGATTAATAACATTGATTTGGATGGAAAAAGCCAATGCCATTACGCATAAATGCCACCTTTTAAAAAAAAAGGATTTCAGACATGAATTTTGAAGAATTTGTTAGGGGCATAGGCCACAGTTTACATTTATTGGTAATTTCATGTCAAAACGCACATTTAATTGTATCCCAATTATTGAATTGTAATTTATTTTTCTTCTATTTTTAGAGTGTTTAAGAAGTGGAGGAAATTAAATCTTTTGTAAATTGAAAGTCAGAAATTGTTAGGCATTTGGAATGGAAGGATATCAAGATTATAAAGGAGATTTCGTGCATATATTATTCTCA